>WYDI02006835.1:0-72868 GCA_009867235.2 Psittacus erithacus
GTGTCCATATTCTGCAAAACTGCTTTAAATAACCTCTCTCTGATAGCCTTACCACACAGGGACATTCATGCACCTCACTCTGCACCCTGGTAGCCAGCCGGGTGATACAGAAGGTGTGAGAGAGTTGCTGCCAGCTCTAAGCCAAAGGGGAAGTGAAACCTTTCCTGATACTTAAAACCAATAGGCCTTCTAGACCACTTTTTATGTAGACTGGAAAAAAAAATGGGAAAGAGCTGGTTCAGGGCAGCAATTCTCACAAATGCAGTTCTTGGGAAAGTGGCACCTGTTCCTTCTACCAGAGTGCTTAAAGGAAAAAGAGTTCAAAAATGCACACAGATTAAACGGAGTACAAGGTTTCATGTGTTAATCTTATGCCTCAGCCTTTAAGCTTTTTTGCTTGCCACATTAGTGTGTTCCTTTGATTGCAAAGTACTTCTGTATAACCAGACTCCAATTTTCCATACTTGGAAAATTGCACAAATACAATAGATATCATGAAATAAACACGATTAATTTTTCTTTATTTTGATAATCATAGTTGTTTAAATAAATTATTCATTCCCACATATAACTCACTTCATTCTCATTTTCTATTATTCCTTTCTTTTCCTTAACCATTCCCAAGCTCCTGGTAAAGCTGACCCTCTTTTCTGACAGTAAATAAGTAAATACATCTTTAGAAAGGCCTATAGCAAGCTTACTTTCAGAAAAAAACCACCACTGTCTGGATTAATGTTTTACCAATACAAACCAGTTTTAGTTCTTGAGAACTAGGTGAGTTGTTCTGTCCTTTTCCCCATGTATTTCTGAGCTAGTTCTGCACCTCACACCTCACACAACACCTGAAATAAAAATAGATCTGCTTCAATAATGGTGAGACCCTGAAATCAGAACTCACTGCTTCTGCTTAATTCACACTCTGACATCCACACTGCAATTCAGCTGGCTTGAACGGTACTCAGTCACGCTTGGCAATATTGACCCATCCCTGTTCATCTTGAATTTTCTAGCTCTTGGCAGTTAAAGGAGAAAGCCATGTAACAGGCAGTAAATTACTCTTGTAGCAACTTCCCGCCAGTGTTTACTGTGTGTTATAGGAACTATTAGATCTTTCTCATCTCCCCTTCTGATCCAGCCTTCCCTGGCAACATCACTCCCCATGCTGGCTTGATTAGCAGAAGAAATGCCTGCCTGGTGCTTGAGAGCTGCGCAAGAGCCAGAGAGCTGCAGGGTGAAGGAGGGTGGGGGCTTTTTCCATGGATAAATTTTGCTTCATAGTTTAATGTCATCACATTTTCTATCTGTTACTGATTCTATTATTATGTGCCATTCCCAAATGTGGTCATGAGTGTGTTTCTACATTCCTCTGGTACAATAACGAGAAATGTGATGCTCTGTGGTTTTAGTCCCTGTAATGAGAACAAGGCAGTTCTCCTCACAAACAAAACTTGTATTTATACAAGACTATATTGTGTTACTGGCAACTAATTAGAACTCTCTGTTGAGATGGCATTACTTTATTACTTATCATTAACATAAAATGTCAAAATTAATATGACAGATTTTTTATATGAAAAATAGGCCTATTTTTGTAAGTGAAATCAATGAAACTACAGCACTTGAAATATCATTATTTTAACATATTTTATATTATTTCTAAAGAAGTATGGTCAGGGCTTTGCCATATAAAAATAAAAAAAGGGAATTCTCCCTTTTAAAAATGCCAGTGACTATCCATTTTGTCCTCTGCATGTATGATGCAGATTAAACAAAATTCAAAAACACATGAAATGCCAAAAGGGGGTGGTGGTGGGTGGGTGGGCTGAAATTATAGTATTAAGGTCATATTTCACTCTATAATCTTAGAACAGAGGGCACACATTAACTAATTTACTCTCCTTTTCTGTGAAGCAGTATTATTATCATATTACATACAATTGAAGTGAAACAAGGAATTGAAGTGAATTCCTCCTGGCCAGCCAGTAAGTAAAATAAAATACTGTTGCTGGGACAATGACACAGGCTGAATATCAGGATATCCCATGCACTTCTCACTCATGGATTTAACTGAGGACAAGGACAGTAAAATATCTGTTGTTAGTGGAAAGCTGTTCTGCAATGACAGGTACACACAGAAAGCAAACAGGATGTTCAGAGATTAATTGAAAGTTTCTTATTATCTATAACAGGTTTAGGACTAAAATAAGTGTATAATCACTTACTGTAAGGTTGTGTGATTTATTGGCATAATCAAGCAATCACTCTTGGAGTGCACTTACATGCCAGGTTTGAATGTTTGTAAACTAGATAATAAGCATGTTCTTCATCGGGGGTGTGTGAGAGACACTAGTGAATTCAAGCCATAGCTCCCAAGGTACCTGTTCCTTGATGATATTATGATGTTGGTAACATATGAAAATGATGTGAGGGTAACATTCCCCTGGCAGCATACTAAATATGCTGCAAGACACATAATCAATGGATATAATTTGTAAATGTGTATGGAGAATTGCTCTTGACAGTTTTGTTTACAAAGGCAGGCAGCTATGTGCTGAGAACAGATATGACATGCTATTCATCTTGCTGCTACTAAGCCAAAGGGATTGCAACTATGATAACAAACTGTTAGGTTTGATTGCTGGAATGCTTATGCAATGCCAGTAATAAAGGGTGTTTAAAAGCATCTCATTTGTTCTTGGGCAATCGCATGGTATTTCTTATAACAATTTTCCTGGGGCACTTAAAAGGACAAGACTAATTAAAGAACTGATATCTGTCTGGCTCAGCTTTAATGGGTCTGTGTTCTCTAAATAGATGCATGTAGGAATAACGAGTAGACATATCTTTAGTTCTCTGCTTGCACGGGTTAAGGCAGAATGCCAAATGATGTAGTCGTGGCCTCCCACCTTTCAGTTCTCTGTTTCAGCTGAGGTTACCTCCACACACTTTCTGAAACCAGAAAGTAAGCACAGCTGTAACAACCTGTAAAGCCCAATGTTACAGTAGAGAAAAACAGGAACAAAACTAATGCCTTGTGGTGGACCCTAAGTATAGATAACTTCAAGTTGATGGGGAGAATACAGTGACTGAGGGAAAACAACTGCAAGTCCTCCTATGTAGTGCTGAGGCCTTCAAGGAGCTGAGAAGGGGGATTCTGGCTTGTTGTGGCATTTGAGCACCAGAAGACCAGATCAGCATGATTCTCACAGCCCTCTGTTGTTATGAGCCCCCAGCATATTCCAGCAACACTGAGAAAACACTTTTCCCAGTACTCCTAAATACCTGTCCCATTTACAATCTCCACTAAGATGTTGCTCACACATTTTCTACAGAGCTCATTATAAAAGTAAAAAACAAACCAAACCAGTCCCCCTCCCCCCCACAAATGTCCCAGTGCACAAATACAGGACTAGAGTGTCCTTGCTTGTGCAAGGAGCTGGATGTACATGAGGGGAAGGAGAAATCAGCCTTTTTGTGTGAAATACTGCTCAGTGAGCTTCACTGAATGCGCAGACACCACTCAGTGATGCGCAGGCATGGGCTGATCCAGCTGTCACAGCTAGAGGTGCTTTTCTCCAACCATCTCACTCCCACCTCAGCAGGCATGGCTTGAGGAGATGGCTGGGAGGGCTGAGCAGGCAAGACTAGGCTGACCATCAGAAACCATGCACATGCCTCACTCACGGAGTTAACCAAGGACAAGTACACTAAAACACTTGGTGGTAGTGTAGATGTTGTAGGTTACAGCTTGGCCAAGTAACGCAGGCTGTTGCTGACCTCTGTTCACACCTCCTGGTCATTAGACTTGAGGGTGTTGTACAGATGTAGAGGCAGTGAGGAAAGCTATAAGTTCAGTACTTGACTTGCTGTGGCTAATTCAGCTTGAATGCCACAGTACTTCAGGCAGCAGTCTGCTTTTTGAAATGTATTTTGATCTTTTCTAGCACAAGCAGAACAGATCCAAACCCCAAACATTCTGCAGCCAGGGATCTAGAGCTAAATGGAGATGAGCTGCTTTGTTCTTACAGTTACAGGTGACTTTGTGAATAGCATGTACAATGCCAAAATACAACTGAAATTCTCTTTGAATGCAAGCAGGCCTTAGGTTTAGAAGCAGCTGTGAGATTGAGACTTACTGTTAATAGCAGATTCAAGAAGCATGAACAATAACAACAGAGCTTGTCTTTACCATTGTGTTGAGCTGCATTAGGACAGGATCTTGAGAACTTGTGTTAATTAACACTATTTAAGTAGCATCAGATGCTTCTGACTACAGCAACAAATGCTTTATTCTCAGTTTTGTAGAAACATGGATTTAAGAAGACAGTTATGATCAATAGGTGGGGTTTTAAATTTTTGTCCCTCAAAACCTTTTGAAAGTTGTGAAGTATTTTAATAGACTGACAAGGTCAATGCATTTTATAATTATCTGTTCTTAAGAAAGTATAAAGAAGAAATAAGTTTGGAATGGGGTAATTTTATGTCCATTTCCAGAGGTTCTCAGCTTAGTTCCAGTCAACACAATTTCTTATGTACCTTTTATTTTACTCTTATTAAGTGGTCTCATTGAATTAGGTTAGTTTAATCAGGTATATGCATGTTTATAGAATTACTTTCTTGCCTTAGAAATTATTTATAAATCAGGGCTTATGGCATCTCAGCATGTAGAGTTCTCTGTACAAGGATAATCACTTAAGGTACCTTCAAACCTTATCCTGGGGCCAGGGTGCTGGTTCCATTAAAGGGATTTGGAATATCATGAAGTCAGTAGGTGTTCATGACCAGCTCAGGACAGCAGCTTGCCTTGCTGCGGGATCTCTGGCCGCTGCTTCAATAAGTTGGTCATCTATCTGAGGCACAGGCTAGGCTGTCTCTGGTCCTGATGGTGAGAATGAAGATCGTGTTTTAGTAGCTATATTAAAATTAAAAGGTGAGGCATTAAATTGTATTGTTCCATACTTCTTCCCAGAGGCAGCAGCTGCACAGTGTGGCATAATTTAATAAAGCCATCCATCACGTGATGCCTGGGTGTGAAAAACTTAGCAGTGTAAGAAACAACTCCGTAGTTCTTGTTTTATCAGTAAGGGCACAATAGAAGTGCTATACATATGCCTAGGCTCTAAGAAATGTTTGTATATTGATCTGGAATTGAAATATTAGTAAGACTCTGTTCTGACCAGGAATGAGGAAATCTTCTGGCCAGAACAGATTACCTAATTTTTCACATAAAAGAAGATGAGCTGCATTTGCCTGCTCTTCTCCCAGCTAAGTCATCCAGCCTAATGAATGAAAGGCAAAATGCACCTCCTTGAAAAAGGTGGTCACAGGAGCCGGGGTGCTTGTGTATTGAACACGTGACAAAAAAGCACCCCATTGTGTGACGTGCTCCCTTTTAGCACAGGCTACGGGACTGATGGTTGGCTTCTGACCCCAGTGAATAATGCAGCAAGCAGGTCTTGGCAGTACCTAGGATACATGATGTAGCTTATGCCTCTAGCACATTGGCTTGACTTAAGGCTGACTGATGGCTTAGGCAGGCTTCTCCACATTTATTACATTGTTTTGCATTTTCAGACTTTTTTTCCCACAACACTCAGGAGGATATCAATTCCCCTTCCTCTTCTAACTTTAAAATAAAAGAAAAAAATTATCCAGTCCACTCCTCCCCCCAACATAGCTACAGGAGCTGATATTTAAATCACATACTTTTCTTTCCCATTCTCTATTGCAGCCATGCTAATATGTGCAGGGTACAGGAGGTGCTTGCTAATGATGTGGAAGAGCTCAAGGACTGCAGATTCCCCTCCTTCCTCACACCTATGCTTTGCAGCAGGTACCACATGGGTCTCACAGACAATTCATAGGCCATAGCTGGAAGAACTGATAATACATGTAAAGAGCACATCAAAGCAGCTTAGTCTAGAACTGAACTCATGGAGCTGGCTCCACACCAGCAGCCTTGAGCTACCCTACGTCTTACAACCTATGGGGCAGAGCTCTGGGCAAGCAGTGAGAGCTCCCAGGTGGGACCTTTTAACTACTCAGACTTAACGAGCATGGGGGGGTGGGGAGCTTTTAAGGGAGGCTGCTTAGTCAACAACCTTCTCAGTTTATGCCTGGTCTTAACAACGCTAGGATAGTCTAGTTTCGTCATTGCCTTCTTAAAAGGTCACTTGTAGACAGATGGTCCTGTAGTTGAGTTACTTTGTTTGTTCCACCTCTATACAAATGACTGAAATCTACCTACCCTTCAAAGAAAGCCTCATAAAAGAGCATTTGTAAGTCTGTTAGTCTCTACTAAGTGAGACATGAAGAAATTCTCCCCTCTTTACTATTTTAACTGGTGCAACAGTATTATGTGCATTGACTCAGGTACCAGAACTGAAGAACTGAAAACAGGAAGGTTGGAGGAGGCTTACAGGATGAGCAGTGAAGTAGTGTGGCAAGAAAATGACTGTACTTTCAAAAGGTACCTCAATGATCAGTGAACAACTGGATGCGTAGATGAGTGGCAGCGTTTGGAAGAATATCTGAACTACCACAGACAATGGAGGAGTGTATCTGAAATTCGTTTAGTAGGTTTTGGTGGCTGCCAAGTGCAGAATGCAAAGAAACCACGCTCCATGATCCCATCTACTCTCTGCAATAAAAAACAAAAAACCACCTTAATTTATCACGAGTCACCATGCAGCTCCTGGGGCATAAGCAGGCAACTCCAGTACTGTGTGTAGGCTTGACTTCAACGCCGACGCCGAGCGGCGTTTGGCACAGGTGGAGGATGTTTTTATCACAGACCCAGATTAACCTCAGTGAAGTCACCCCGTGTCTCTCAGGGCCGGAGGAACAATCTTCGGGTGGGAGAAGCGCCAAACAAAGGCGGCAGCGCCGGGTCCCCTTTGTGCAGCGCGGGCAGGGCGACTCCGCCCGCTTGCCTCGGGCTCCGGGCCCCGCCGGCACTGGGCGGGCCCCACGTCCCAGCCCCCGCGCCCGACCCGGCGCGGCTCCGCTCGGCGGCGTGTCGGGAGGAAGCGCCGGCTGCGCGGCGGGCGGGAGGCTGCCAGCAGCTCGGCTCCCCCGCCTCCCGGCTCCTCCCCTCCGCCCTCTCCTCCTCCTCCTTCACCTCCTCGCGGCGGCGGTGGCTTTCTCGGCCCCGGCTCCGGGCTCTTCGCCTCGTTCCTCTCCGGGAGGTTCCCGCGCCGCGCTGGCGAGGACGGTAAGGGCGAAGCGCTGCGCTGGGCTGGGCTGGCGCTCCGGGCGCGGCGGGGCCCGGGGCTGAAAGCGGCGCTGTCGCGCAGCCGTTTCCCCTCTTGCTGGGGGCGGCCGTGGGGAGGGGAGCAGGCGTGACCCCCACCACCAGCGCCGGCAGAGGGGCCTGGGGTGCGGGGCTGGCGGCGCCGCGCTGCACCGGGGACGGGTGGGGGGCTCGGCCCGCTGGGCGCTGCGGCGGGAGCCGCCCACCCCTGCCCTGCCCAGCTGCCGGGGGTCGGCGGGCGGCTCCTCTGGTGACAGATAGCAGCCCCCACGGGCTCTGTGCGCTGGCGGGTGCCCTGCGCGGAAGAGCGGCCGAGTCGGCTTCGTCCCCTGTCTCAGGGGACGGCGGTTCCGGCCGCCTGCCTGCGAGCGGGTCCGGGGCTTGCAGAGCGGTTCAGCTGCTCTGAAATAGCTCGCTAATGTCAGGGGAAAACATATGGCCCAGGCGAAAGCGGCTGGAAGTGATAGGTCTGCACTCCTCCGAGTTATGGCCCCGGGTCGGCGCGGAGTGTGAACTTCCTCCCCTGGGTGCCTTTTCGGGGGTGGGGGCCGAGCACATGGCCGCTGCCCCGGGTGGGCGCTCCCTCTGCCGCGGGTTTGCTCCGCATCTGTCACAACACCGCCCAAAACCGAGCCTACCGCTTCAGAGTGCTACCCTGACCTAAAGAAAACTTCAGCTGGGAAAGGGGAGGAGGCTCGTCCGAAGGGTAATTTACTTAAATACGTATTTTCGTCCCCCCTTCTACTCTTACTTGGACAAGGCATCGCTGAAAAGAAGGGAAAGCAGTGGAATGATTTGTGTCCTGCAGGGTCAATGTATATGGCAGCTCATAGGGCAGGGAAGAAGGTTAACTTTCAAAGACCTGGCGCTGGCAAATTAACATATCCAGTGAATCATAGTATTAACTTTTTTAAACCTGAAATTTATGCTCGTTTGCATGTTGATCTTGCTTGTGTTTAAAATCTGCAGTTACTGTGTTCAGATATATAAGGATGAAACATCTCCTTTGTGCTTAAAACAATGCTGTTGTGTTTCATAAGCAGCAAGGCAACTTTTACTTTGATGCAAACCTTTTTATTACTTACTGTAAATGAATTATTTGTAAATCTGCCACTGATTTGGGTGGTTTTGCAGCGGTCATTTTAAGTTCGACTTAATTTTTTTATAAAATGCTTGTATTGATTTAATATGATACTGGTCAGATTTGGCATTTACAATTTACTTAACATTATGTGCCATAAGAGCCATGTTTTGTAAAGCCACTTATCTTTAGTTCTGCCTATAAAAGCCCACTGGTTGGTCTTGGTGTGTGGTGTATAGTAGGCATGCAGCTTGGCTTGCGTCTACTGTTAAGTGTCCTACTTATTTAAAAATGTTGAGAGCTATAAAAGGGTCAGTGTAATCCATACCGCATGTGCGCTCAACTGACCTAGAATTAATAAGATAAAACACTTTCAAACACTTCTGGAGGAAAAGGTGGCATGCTATGTCCTTGCTTTCAACTAACAACGAATTGCTTTTTCGAGGTGTCCAGTGCCATTCTGCTCTTTTTGGAGGGTGCCTGAATACCGTGCTGCTGCAGAGGTTTGGTTTGAGCTAGTGAGACTGGTTGTGAGAGCAGAGTGCCAGCAGTGTGGCTGTGCTCCTTGGGGAGAGGTGCCTGTTGGTGATGGTGGCTGATGGAGGTGAATGCAGAGACCACCATCACTTCCTTCCAGAACAGTGGGCAGTCCTTGCCATGATGGGGAGCTGATGGAGCTGGCAGAGCTGTATGTGTGCAGGGACCCCATTTTGTGTGGGTTAGTAAGTTAATCATCATAGAGCAGTTTGGGTTGGAAGGCACCTTAATGCTCATCCAGTTCCAACCTCCTGGCTGTGGGCCAGGACACCTTCCACTAGACCAGGTTGCTCAAAGCCCCGTCCGACCTGGTCTTAAACACTGCCAGGGATGGGGCAGCCACAGCTTCTCTGCACAACCTGTGCCAGTATCTTACCACCCTCATAGTGAAGATTTTTTTCCTAATATTTAATCTAAATCTCCCCTCTTTCAGTTTAAAGCCATTCCTTCTTGTCCTATTCCTACATGCCCTTGTAAAAAGTCCCTTACCACATCAGTTGATATTTCATGCTGAGGTACTGAGTTTCCCCTCTCTGGGTTTCAGCCTCCCTAAGTAGGAGGTAGCAGGTAAGTGCCTGCACATGGTGTTGGAGGTGCAGGTATACTAGGAATGTTGTGGTTAGTATGATTTACTGCCTTGATGGAACTGATAGCCTATGCCAGCGAGTTCACTCTGTTGCACAGAAGGCTTGTCTGTGTTAAGAAAATCGTATCACAAGCTAAAATTAAGAGGGAAATAGTGTTTTCCAGATTCATATGGAGGTCATTTGCTCTCACTTTGCCAGAGTGGTTTTTTGTCCCGCTGTAACACTTGACTGTTAGAGCCTCCTTCCCTGGTCCTCATAGGCTTGTGGTGCGCGTGCTGGAGGCATCAAATCTCAGAATTGTTGTTGGAGGCACTTAACATGGGTGCAGTCTTCCAGTGAACAGGAGGTGGCTTTCTCCTAAAGGTTCATATTATGCTCCAAAATCTAGGGGGCTAACGTTGAGTTAGTGAGACAAAACTGAGTCAGATTATAGACCATAGCCCTGTAAATGTGTTCTCTTTGCTTAGAGCTACAGAGCGTTTTTGAGATGCTATGCTAAGTGTTACAAAAGGAAGGTGTTTCTCAAATGTGCTTTTGTAAGTATGTTTATCAGTGGTGACAGAGTTAGATTGGAAATCAATACAGTGAAGTATCCTAGGGTAGATTTTGGCCATTAATTGTACTGGAATGCAGAGTAAATGAAGCCTCATATTTACAGCCTGCCCAAAACTAGAGGGCATATCTTTGAACTCTGGGTGAGGAATGTCACTGGTTTCTCTGGAGCTGACGCTGGGTCTTGCTTTCTCCTGCTGGATTACGGGTCTGGTCCACAATGCCTCAAGCATATGTGTTGATTAGCCACAATTTAATAATTTTAAATTAAACTGAAGGATAAGTATATGTCAGCTACAAAGTTTTTATTTCAAGGAAGTTTTATTTTAGCAAGGCAGGTTCTGAGAAGTTAGAAGAACTAGTTTGTGAAGTCCACAGGGATAAAGACATGTAGGAGTTAGAGGTTTAAAAAAAATAGGCAAAAAAAAAAGAAAAGGCTTGGACTGTTTTAAGTGGAAGGTACAATAGCTGCTTGGAAACTGCATTTTAAGGAGGAGAAAAAGCTTGCCAAGTGGGGCTGTGGACCTTGCTATAGGATACCACAAGTTAATGGAAAACCTGTACAGAATGAAGTAAAGTTGGAGATTGATCATTAGAGAGCAGAAACTGCAGGGATAGCACATGAATTGCCAAAAGCTAGTGCATGGAGAAATTTAAGATGATGAGGGGAAAAAAATAAAAAGGAGAAGAAGACTTGGCTATGATAATGTGAGGACCAGGCTATAGTTGAAAAACATGTCTAATGCCTCCAAAGTTAGCAGTTGTAATCAGCCTTAGATAGGAATGAGGATTTGAACATGGGGAAAGATAGGCTGCCAAACAGAAATGACCAGAATGAATGTTTTATGCCTGCTTCCAGATTTAACGCATTCAGACTAGGGAAGCAAAGGATCTCTGCTTTGGGTCTCTGAAACAGTTGGTGCAGGATGCTGGAGCCAGGTTGAAAAAAAAAAGAATTGATTTTTAGCTGTCAAGTTGAATACAGCAGTTGTGATAGCAGTACAGCAAAAGGAATATACTTGTATTTATTTTTAAAAGGAGAAGAAATTGAAATCTTCACGTGTTTTACTCTGGTCTCGGTAGTATTCAAGGATTTAGACCAAATTTGGAATGAAAAGAGCAATTAAGTATACAAAGATAAGTGGAAAACAGGATAAAATACATCATGGATTTGCCACAATTAGGTCATGGAAGACTAAAGTTGTATTATTACTGGTTAAATATTAAATGTTCTGGACAAAAGGAGCAGAAGTCTTCAGTTCGATGTGTATACACCATAGCAGGCGCAATGCCAAAAATGACTAAATTGGAAGTGTGGGGCTTGGCTAAAGAATGATGAGGTGTCTTCTGAAGGAGAAATTGTGACTGCATGAATAAAGGAGTTAATGTTCTGGATTGGTGTTAGTGGTGGGCTGGTCATTTTACTTCACCATGCTGGTTGACATAACTATATGCAAAGGACAATTGCTGAACAGGCAAAGTTAGGAAACATAGTCAGCACCAAGCAGAGTTGGATTATTGCGCAGGAAGAATTGAATGCCTGTGATGACTGAAGCAATAGGAATGAGAGGAAGTTAAAAGATCTAAAAGTGTAGTTATCTATGAGTGAATGTTAAGAACACATCTGCTATCACTGTCAGGTTATCCCTTGAAACAGGCCTGGAGGAAAAGGTCTGAATGCTGTAGTCAAACAGGGATGACTCTATTTGATGGTGAACGTGAAATGAAAGCAGATGTGATCTTCAGTGAGAGCTTTTCAGTGAAGACAAGCAAGTTATTATGCAAGTCATTAGGGAGACTTCATATCAAATGCCGTAAGTAGTTCTGGTCACTGGAGTACAGAAGGTACTAAATTCCAATGGAACATGTACAGGAACATCCAGGCTGCGAAGATGATGGGGCGTCAACAGTCTGGAGTTAGATGAGAGACCAATACTTAAGCTATGCTGTCTTTTCTGGCTTAGTAATGGCAAACAGGGGAGATAGCAGCTGCTTATAAATTCCCTGGAGCAAATTCTTGGAGACAAGGAAGGGTCATAAACTGAAGTCTCATCTGTAACTTTGGATTAAAATCTTGATGTACAGGAGGACGATCTGATGCCTCGTTGAATGTTGAATGAATGTTAGAATATTATATGTGAGGAATTCAAAATGAGTTTCCTATCTGTCAGATTTTGGATGCCCTCCCAGCTATACATCTCTTAAGTCCCAGTGTAGTGTTGAAGTTTGTATTTGATGGTTAAGGAAATGGGTAGTTCACATAACTCAAACTACAATAGATACTATGCCTTGGTCTTCACTGCTAATTAACAGAAATAGAAAACACTTATGTGAAGGAGGTGTGATGGGCAGAAATACTTTGGAGAGGATATGTTTTCCAGTCACTTGGTAGTGAATGGAGTTTATAACAACTAGAATCCCCCATCTGTGGCATTAGTGACTGCTTGTTTTTTCTTACCTTTCTAGGGTATAATGGAGTGGAATCGAGTATAACTCATAAAATATTAAAGATAACCACAAATTAATATGTGTGGGACAGAAGATGCATAAATGGATGTGCAGGCTGGAGGTTAGGATGGCTGAGTTGAACCCATAAGTAAATAAAAGGGTTATGTTCTCCTGTTGAGTGTGTGACTGTATCTGTCCTCTGCTTGATTTCATGCTCTCTGGTCTTATGAGTGCTCTGTGGCACTGGCTTCATCCTCTTGTTTGAGGAATAGGGAGGCATTTCCTGGGGAGGCATTTGGGCAGAGCCTTTCACAATAGGTGAAGTGCAGGACTTCTGAAGACCCAGTGTTGAGGCTCCCAAATGTGAGGACATGCAAGTGTAATACCTGACCTTGGTGCTGGTGCTGAGCTTTACAAAAGCCAACACAACCCAACTGGCCAGAGCAAATGGAGGTACGAGATACGCCAGTTTAGGCGTTTCCTCTGCTGACTATTGAAGACTTGTCTGGTATTACCCTGAAGAGACGTATGCTGCATAGAAAGGGTAATGATGGTGTATGTGATTTGAAGGCTACAACATGTTGACTTAATTTGACCTTTGCTATAGCATCAGGATCTGTCCATTTATAAACTCCTGTATCTGACACTTGTATGCTCAGTTAAACTTCTGGACATTTAGAGATGACTCTTCAAAAAGGAAGCAGAATGTAGTCATCTGTGTGGACAGATGTTGAGAAGAGTCATTGAAAGAGTAAGGCATTTTGAGTGTGTTTGTTCATGAAAGCAGGATCAGTCTCTTGATACTGCTTTTTGTCTATTTGCTTTGAGTTTGTAAAGCTGGTGTCTTTCTTAGAAATAATTCAGTTGCAGACTCCTTTCCAGCATAGTTTGTTAGAAATCAGCTATTAAATTTTGGGTATTTGCTTTAAACGCATGTGTGTCTTTCTTTAAAGAGGAGCTGTGTGAGGAGCTTAATATGTCAGCATTCCCCATAGGAAATAAACGTGAAAAGATTGTGTTGAGCCATCAAAAGAATAATTTAACAATCCCAGGGAAAATTGAATTTATTGTCTTGGTAGCTTTTAGCATATATTATTAGGTTTTTCGCTTATTGTTATTTTTCATCTACTCCTGTTGCTCTTTTATGAGAGTGCTGGGTGTATCATTAAAAAAGACGAAACTAGGGCTATGCTTTGCATTTGTATAGCGTCTTTCACTTGACAGCCTTCAAGTTCCAAATATTAATAGACAATGTGGAAAAGTTATTTCAGACTTACAAAGGAGATATTCAACCTTTATTCAGATAGTCTCTAGGAAATCGAAGAGCAGAACACTTGTCTCCTAATGCTTTGCTGTGTTCTGTAAAACAAAATCACTCAAATAATTTCCTGTTACAATTTGAGGTCTTGGAAAAGTCTGCATTAAGAAATGAGAGGAAATGTTTTAAGACTTTATTGGACAGGGAAGATAACAGCATCCAGCATTGTCTGCAAGTCAAGCAAATGGAAAGGAATATCCTTCTTGTTAATAGCTCAAGGAACTGTGTGTTTTTGGTAAACATGGTTAGGCTGGGAAGCAAAGTAATGGATTGGAGCAAAGAGCAAGTGATACAGGAGATGGAGGTAAAACCTGAAACATGTGCGCATGAAAAAATACAAGAGAAAAGAAATGAAAATGAGAATTATGTGGAGACTGTGAATGAATGAACTGGTGGACAGGGAAATGAAGGAGAAATAACTTGCTTTATGCATGAACTCAGTATGCACGTTAACTTGTGTTCAAATTAAATTGGAAAGCTCACGTTTTATTTATCACTGTGGTGTAATGGTGGGGTATCTATTAGCTATTTAGGGTTGCACTGGTTAGAAAAGCACGTTTTTAAATCAACAGAGGTTGCAGTGGGGAAGGAACAAAGCAGAACCTTAGATTAAACTGCAGGGGGAACCCTTAAGGTGTAGGTATCTGTAAATTACACAGTGTCTTGTATAGTTCAAAAGTAAAGGAAAAGAGAACACTTGTAGAGAGGAGTGGGGGAGGAGGGGTTGTTCTTCAGCCTTCCCGGGGTTCAACTTTCAGATTTCCACCTGATGGGCTTTTCCTGCAAATAGGAGCTGAAGGAGTGTTACTGTTGCAAGCAGTTTTCCTTTCTGTCCAGTACCTTTACACAGTATTAGACAAGTCTTTTAACTAACTACCTAAATTCATGAGTGGACCCAGACCTTTGGATTTGTAAATGACCTTTGTACGTTGTCATTCCCTATTTGACAAGTTAATCTGTGTGTGTGTTACCCTTTGGGAGGTCAGAGGGCCACCAGAAACCATTTCTTGTGTATATATGTGCATATATGAAGCTTAAGCTGGAATGGAGGAGAACCATTAAAGCAATGGTTGGGTAGAACATTTTTGAAATTATGATAATATACATGGTTTCGGTACTTTTTTATATTAAAAAAGTGATGTTGCTGTGATCTATTTGACAGACTGGTATTTTTCCTGTCCACCTCCAATGGTTTTAGACCAGTTTTTTAAACTCTTAATTAAATCACTTCCCATATGCATGCATGTACTTCAAGACTACATTTAGAAAAATTCAAATTTAATACTAACATTTGTAAATCAGTCATGGAAGTACAAGTACTTACAGTGTGATAGATTTCACTTGCATGTTGTATTTAATTGCAAGATTTTTTTTGTCTCTTGTTTTTCCTTTCTGAGCTGCGATATTTCTGGAGTATATTGCTGTATAGAACTGTTGAGTTCTCCCGGTGTGTTGAGTTTGGATGTTGAATGATAATTGCAGTGACAATCCTGAATGTTAGACAGTGCGAATGGGTCTTCATGGGATGGCTTTTGCTCTTTTTGGATAGGTGTTATTTTCTCACTGAAGATGACTTGTGGCTATCTGACTTCTCTCTGCGTAATAAAACTTGATATAATATGTAGGGGCTTACTGATGAATCAGTTAATTCCATTAATGAGTATCTGCTAATCAGAAACTAGAATCCCATTTCTGCAACATGTGAGGTTTCTGGACTGTGTTTGTATAAATGCTTGGGGACCATCTGCAGATGTGAAAGTCTCCTCATTCAGATTTCCTGCAAGGCCTCCACAAAAGATTCCAGATGTTTTAATTAGTTTTTCCTTTATTTATTGTTACTGTGTTGTCCCTATCTTGCAATGTTTGCTGTGCAGGTTCAGGGGGTTACTGCCATTGTAGTATTGGGTCCTATTTCAGTAAATGAAGTGATGCATATTAGGTTGAGCTTCAGAAGTTCTAGCTGAAGTGAACCTCCCAAATCTTTGTGTATTTGAATCCACACATTTCAGGTATTTCTTTCTTCCTGTGTGATAGACTGTGAGGAAAAGGAGAAACTGACTAACGAAGCATAGCATATAAGAATGCACAATGTAATTTTATCTCCAAATTCAAGTGCTTTTCCTCTGATCTTTCCTGTAATGGTTTGAAGTGTTCACTTGTGCCTGTAATAAACACATCTGTTTATTTAGGGCAAAAAAAAATCTCTGCTAGATTTTATTTCTATTTTTTTTTTCTTTGTTTCCTGATGGCCTGTTTGTTGTAATGTGTTTGTGCTCTCCCAGAGTTTCTATTTTAGGAATGAGGTGCCTCCTTTTCCCTCCCCCCCCAGTTTAATTGAAAGATGATCAGTGTCATTTCTCTCTTCCTTCCCTTTCCATCCCCCTTAAAACAAAACAAAACCTTCAGTCCTTAAACAAAAATGTCTTTGTCTTTACATTTCTTTTATGAAATTGCTTGAATCCTTTGGGAAAAGCTTTCCTCTCACAGGAAGAGAGGGGAAAAAAAAGCCCAAAACCTAACCCTCCTAAAACCAAAACCAGCGAGCCTGCTACGAGACATCAGTGTTTTCCTATCTGAATTGTAGCAGATTGCATAAAAGAAGCAATTTCTCATTTTAATGAATGAAATGTGCAGTTGCACAAATGCACAGAAATAGACATGGTTTTCACTCAACAAAAGTAAAATTGGTAGAATTTGGGGCAAAAAATTGCTGGGTAGCTTTCTTGGAGCTTCTTTCGTATTTGTTGTCAGGAGTAGAGCTTTAGGATATTTCAGAGTTCTGAGAGATGGGAAAATCTGCCAGCCTTCTTGATTTTAGTTACATAAATAAATATTATATATATATAAAAATCCATTCCTAAAAAGCTCTTGGTTCTACATCTTTGGACAGTTCTGATGCTGTGGCTCCAATTGTGAAGCCATCCATACTGGTACACTAGGCAGATGTGTGAATTGCCCTCTCCTGATCTAGGAACCTGGCAGCTGACAGCAAACATGAGTTAAGTGAGATAATGAACCATAAAGACCAAGAACTATGTGAAATACCACCCTGCTAATTTGTCTGCATGGGCTTTATCCAGAAAATATAGTTAGGAACAGGAATGCTGATGAGCTAGAACAAAATTACTGCAGCTGACTTTCTCCCAAATGTAATAAAAATGCAAAATCAAGTCAGTGGCCTACTATCCTCAATCACTTGTATTATGTGGGCTGGAGGGTTCAAGGATGAAGGAAGATTTTTCCAAGCAAATGCTGAATGTGAACGAAAAAACAAGGAGGCCTCCCTTAATGCGAGGAGGTAAGGGCTTATTTTCTGTAGAGTAGGAAATCAGACAGTGGACTAGAACAGTGGTACTGGACTGTTCTAGAGGACAGTTCTGTAAGTGTTATATGGAGAATTTGGAGTATGGTAACCTCCCTGAGACCCAGTACCATCTCCCGTAGCATCTTTACGCATCTTGGGCAGCCCTTGGACCTTGCTTGACATTCTTCCTTCGTCCCTTGCATTGCTTCTGTCCCCAGAGCCTGTGCTGTGTGAACATTGACAGTGCATGTTGGGCTTCAGTGTGTTTGCAACCTGTGGAATTCCTGTAGCTTTGATACTGTGCATCCATGAAACAGCTGTGTCCTCGTGACTGGCTTGTCCATAGAGCGATGGTGAACCTGCATGTCGTTTCCCTGGCTTATTTTTATACCCTCACCTCATAGGTACACCTGCTAGTCTTTTCGGTGCCCAGGAGAGAAACTCTGTGCTCCATGGTACCTTCTGGAGTAGCATCCTTACCACTTATAAAGGGGCATATGCAAAGATGGTTGTATGTGTGTTCACTTTACATTTGAAACAATTTTAAGTGTTCTTCATGAAGGCTAGACCAGAGAATTATAGGCTTTGGGGAGACAGAAGCTGAATTAACTCATGCTTTGCTGGCTAAGCAGCATTAATTCCTAAAATGGAATAGGTAAAAGCTGTAGGGAGAGGCCCTGTCCCCCAGCTATGCTGGGTTTAATAAAGCATAGGATTTTCCCTTCTAAACTCTCATTATCCAGGAACTGCTGTAAAGGTATCAAATTATGCTGTTTAGGTTGTTGCAATCAACTAATTTGATTTCCATATTACTTCTAGATGACTGTTACTGGAAAGACTTTTTATAAGGTGCCCTACCCCAATACAAAATCAGATCCTCACATTCCACCTCCTATGTACATTTTACTTCATGGTGTGGGCTGCACTGCTCAGCCAGAGAGTGGAGATTTGCTTCCTGCGCATTATTGACCATCATTATGGTCAATACTAATCAAATACTACTGATGATGTTAAGCTTGCTTTGTTGCTGAATTAGCAGGATGATGTTGCATATTTTAGAAGGGATTGGTGGAACTGTGGAGTGGAAGAGCTGTCCGCTCTATAGATCCAAGCTCACTCTCGCAGTACCCTTTGTTCCCATTTTGCTGCAGGGTCAAAACATTTTCCCTGGAAATTGTTTCCTGTAGATGTTGCATGAGGTGTGGGACAAGGTGGAGACTGGATGGACAGTGACTGGTGTCACCAGAGCCTTGATAGTATTTGCAGTGAATAATGGTGCTGTGGCTTAGGAGTGGACTTGGTTAGTATTGCAGGCCTACAGGCGAGTGGTATGTCACCCATTACTGCGCTCTAAGTCTGAAATAATTGGACTGTGAGTGGGACAGGAAGGCAAGGAGGCAGTTTATGCTACAGCAGTTGTGGTAGAGATACTGCCTAATGCAGAGTTGTCTCCTGTAAGGTTCCAGTCTTTCTGCTACATCTTTCCCATGCCTAGAACTTCCACTAATTTAAAGTTGAATTTCTAATGAGAAACAAAACCTGTTCCTTAATCAGTGTGATTTGTTTTCATGAATATTTAATTCAACTTAGTGCAAAATTTGAAAGCCGTCTAATATTTTAAAATGAAGTCAGCTGTTCCTAAACCAGACTGAAGATTGCTACCAATCCCTGTGAAGTTCTTTCAGTGAAGTGTAATTTGGTGCTGTAATATACTGAGCTGAAGGAAGCAGTAAGATAGTTCTTCACTTAGACTTTTTCACAGCTCTGGAGTTGCAGCAGAGGATTTGCCATTGTTTCCTGGATACTTTTCTCTTATTAGGCAATATATAGAACATCAAACTCATAAAATCAACTGTAAGTGTAATCAGAATAGCTGTTGGAATGGAGAAAATGCTCTGTTGTTCTTACTTAGAACAGTCATGGGGATACAACTTTTTGTTGTTGTTTTTTCATTATTTACAGCTGTTTTGCAGAGTTATACAGAGCTGCACTGATCTTCCTAGTCCAGGATTTTTCTGAAGTCAGCATCAGAACTCTTTCATACTTGCAAAGATTGTGGTCTCTGTCAGTGAGGTACACCTCACTTTACTTCTGTTTATCTTGTTCATCAAGTCAGACAGCTCTTACAGTTATTATCCATGATCAGCTAGCTCATTGGCATGACAATTGATAAAAGTATAACTGAGAATGTAAGAAACTTTGTGGTTGCCGCCCTACAAACTTGACTGGCACCTCTGGTAGCATCCTCCAAGGATAAGGAAGAGGCAGAGGTTGGTAGGAATATGGAGGAGGGAATTGCAGTGCTAGAATGTGGCTGCTGTGCTTTGTACCTCTGAAGGCACCTGCGAAAGGAGGGAGTGTGCCATTGAGTTGCTGTCCAGAGTCTCTTTTGTCAGTTTTAGTACTGTTGTGTCTTTGCTCGCGGCTTCACAGCCTTTGGCAGCTTCAATAAGAGGAAAACTTCTTTCACCCACTGAGAAAGTACAGTATGTACCTGCTTAATTGTTCTCAGTTGCATGATGGATTTTGTTTTACCCATTTCTTTTCTGACTGGGGAAGAAAAGGGGTGTTTTCTTTGTGAAAAGGTATGTATTCTACATGAAAACCTATGTACAACTTTTTCAGATTGTTTAAAAGCGCATTTCAAAACCCATCTGCATTATCTTGAATTATATGGGTGGTTTTCAGCCTGAATACATATGAAATGTAAAGTGACATAAAATGAAGGTGTCTGGTTTACTAGATTGCTCATAAAAACAGCTAGCTGATCGCAAGGTAAAAATCTCTGGGGGAAAAAGAATCAAATTAAGTACTGCCTTACTGTCTCCATTGTTACTTTTCTGTTGAATTTTTTTCAGTTAGATAATTTTTTTTCCCTTTCTTTCTAAATCTCTAGGACATGCTTTTAAACTAACCAACTGCGTTTCTGTCTGTAGTACTTTTACCTTTATGCTAATGTATGTAGATGAATAGGTCAGGTCTTGGCCTGTATAATAAAGTGCCTTGATTTATTCCTGTGTACATTCCAGGGTGTGAATATTTAAATAAAATGGGAGATAGAGGGGAGAAGGCAGGAAGATGAGCTGGTGCCTGGGGCAGGAAGTGTAGCTGGAGACTGACACCTGTGAAGTGGGTGCAATTGTCAAACTGTCCAGCATCTGATGCCTTTTTTTTTTTTTTTTCCTGTCCCTGCTGAAAGGCAACTTGTGGAGACACATCTACAGCGAAGCAGAGGCTGAGTGCTCATTCAGGGCTTTCCCTAGTCCTTCATTTGGTCTTGATGATACATGTGCATTGAGCTTGTCCTTGCAGCAGGGTGCGCCTCATGGCCATGCTCCCTGATGCTGTTGAGAAGAGGCAGCTCCAGAAAGCATTGAGGCTTCCTGCTGCTCCTCATGGCTAGGCTTCCCACTATGGCCTGCGGTACATGGTCTGGCCTGTCTTTCCCTGGGTTTTGGGCACAGCTGGCCTCTGGGTTGATCCACAGGGTCTGTGTAGTCATCCCTCCTACATCCCTTGGTGTTCTCTGCCTCTGGTTCTTTGAGAGATGGTCAACAGGAGAGTCACAGCTGAATTCAAGGGCTGATGTGCCAGGAGCCCAATTGTGCAGAGCACTCACAGGTTGTAGTTGAGGTTTTTCATTGTGGATAGAAAGCAAGCAGTAATACATTCAGATAAAATGCTGTGAGAATACACAAAGCAGTTTCCCCAGTATAACATGCGTGCATGCATACATGAGAAGAAAGAGGAGTTAACAGGGACTCTAGTTTATGATTTGCACCACTGCCCATGGGACATGCAATGTTACTTAACATTCCTAAAGTTGCCAGGGGAGGGAAACCTCTATCCATGCTGCTCCTGCCGGTTTGATGTCAGTGCCAGCAGGAGATGCCCAGAGCGTGGAGAGGGATCGTAGGTCAGCAGGAGAGAACCTGAAAATCTGCACAGCAGAATTCCAGCTGCTCCAGTCAGTAAGTTGGCTTCCTCATGGGCCCAGCTTAAATGCCTCTATGCCTATATAGCATGGGGAATAAACAACAGGGGTTAGAGATGTGCTTGTGCCTGCAGGGCTAGGATCTTACTGGCATCGTGGAGACCTGTTGAAATGGCTCCTATAACTGGAGTGTTGGAATGGAAGGATTCGGACTTTCTAGGAAGGACAGGCAGGGGAGAAGAGGAGAAGGAGTTGCCCTCTATATCAGTGACTGTCTGGAGTGCATGGAGCTCTGCCTGGGGATGGATGAGGAACTGAACAGAGCTTATGGGCCAGGACTAAAGGGAGGGCCGGGACAGGGAACATTTACGTGAAGCTTTATATGCATGTCTGCAGGTAATCTTGAGTAATCTTGGAGACAAAAGACTGAATCTTCCTCCCCATCCCTTGGTATTTTTGTCATAACATGATGGTGTCCATGTGTATAGATGCACAAAAAGTATTTTTTGTTTAAAAGTCCCAAATGTCTCTGCAGGGACCTGTTCTAATCTAGATGAGCTTTCCTGTTTGCAGCTGTTTTGGACCAGATCCGGGGAAACAGTTGCAGTACATGATCTGCATCCAAAGGAGAAGCGTTGCTCCTCGAAGAGCTGTTAGCTATTCTATGAATGTAGTCCTTAGTGGTGGGGCTGGGTTCAAATTCATGTCCTGCTCTGGGCTTTGGAGAGGTTGTCCACAAGTCCTGAGCTATGATGTTGCTCTCCTATGCCATCTTAACTACAGTGTTGCTCCAACATAGCTTCTGAAGGGCATTGAGCAGACTGGTGAAAAAGCAGCATGAGGTAGGAATCCAGTGAACTTTATTCTCCAGGCCCCCTTTCTCTGGTATCTTTCCTAAAATACCTTAAATGCCTTCACTTTTCACTTACTGTCTGTCCTCTGAGTTGCTTTGTCTGGAAGTAGGTACTTCTTGCAGAAGTTCTTGCTAGTGGTATAATATAACTTGGCAGCATCTGTGAGAAAACAGTTATATGTGGAAGAGGTTATTGTGAGATTTTTTTTGTCTTATCTGGAGAGCTACCAAAAGCTGGGAAGTGCAAAATACATGTGGGTTTTTTTCTCCTGAAATTTCACACTGCTTTTCAAAATAAGTTCTTCTGCCTTTAAGTGGGTGAGTCCTTGCTCAAAAATAGTGATTCCCAAATGTTCTTCTTTGAGCCAAGTATAAAATCTTTTTTTATGCAATCTCTTCAGAGCCTGGCTTTGAGAAAGAATTTAGTCTTCTTTTAGAGACTTCATTCTCTTTATAGAACATAATGAGTTTGCTTTTCAAAGGAAAAGCTGAGAATTCCAGTGAAGATGCTCTTGCGTATTTTGGTTTGTTTTTACGCAGTATGAAACTGTTTAACATTTAATATAGTAAATTCTTTAAAAGCATAAGTTATATAATTACTATAAGCTTTTAAATAGCTATTACTGTTAGTACTTGATTGTCAGTAAGAGCACATTAGTGATAATAAATTACCAGATACAAAATAACGATCTGAGCCTTTTCTCTTACTTAGCTGAAAAACAAGGATGTGGCTCTATAAGTAGGAAAATGGTTGTAGGTGTAGTCATATCTTTTATTGATTTTTTTTTTTTTCTTTTTGTTTATTCCTATTTGCATATCCTAATTATGTAAAAGTCTTCAGTTTGGAAGCTGAAGTGTTATTTTATTTCTTCAAGTATCTTTTGGTACCAGCTCAGTGAGTGCCAGATTCTAGGAGCTTGTTAGCTTGCCCATGACAGTTTCTTCATAGCTCAAGTATGGCAGCTGATGTCTAACTGCTTTAAAGTAGTAATGAACACCATCAGATTCTTTGTATACCTAGTAGTGTGATCCTGTGGCTTCATTTCAAACAAACAAGCATGTCTGTGGAAACAAGTTCTCCCTTGCTCTGTGATTTCTGTTGGTGGACTGTGGTTGACTTCTGGCAAGAGTACTACCTAGTGAATATGAAGTGGTGTAAAACCAGTCCTGATAGCAATGGGATTGTCATGTATGCTTGAGGCGTAACAGTTAGAAAATAGCCTGCAAACATTTCCGTTTGCTAGTGTTAGATTGTGGTTTTATTTGTCAGTGTTGGCTAAAAATGAGGTAGGAGTTGAACCCAGCTTATGAATAAGTGCCACCAAATCAAATTCTACTGCACTTTAAGGGAAACAGCAACACATGTAAGCAAAATATCTCTTGTTGCTTTGGTATTTAAACTTTTATGACAAAATGGCTTAGGACGGAAGCAGTAGTTTCAGTCTCTGTGGAAAATGGAGACTTTTCAAAGCTGCTGCACTGGAAAAGTATATTGTTTGCTGTGGTTCTTCCTTTTTATTGCACTTTATGCCAAGCCTGTAATCATGGTATTTAGAAACCCCTCCCCTTAATTAGTGACCCAATCTTTCCATGAAACTACATGGGTCCATAAGCTTCTGAATGACTGCTGTACATTTAACTCCCAGGTGTGCCAGACAAGCTCTTAGTTAAACACAGACGGAATTCCTGAGCTCCTGGGCCCAGCTGGATGCTTCCTGCTGTAGCACCTAACACAACTTTGCTTCACGTTGTAGTATAAAAGTATCAGAAAAGATTGTGTGAGACAAAAGGAGATGGTAGTTAAAGATGAACCTTGCTCTTTTACTAGTCACTAGCACCAGATTATTTCATTGTAATGGAAATTCCATTGTGTTTGAAGGATTCCTCTTCCCCTCCTCATTTTGTGAAGACCTTTAACCAAGCACTTAGGCTTCATCACTTAATCTAGGAATTTACAGAAAGGTAATGCAAAGTTCACAGAGTAGTGGTGTGGTGTGGCTGTGTCGACTTGAATTGTTTAGTATGTTTGCAACAACTTGAGCTTTTTTCTCGCCGGCAAGTGCGTTCCCAAGAATGATGGGTTGAGTGTGAAGTGTCACATCCAGGTGTCATTCTGGCAGAATCACCGGTGAGCTGATGTGTGTGGCTATCGTTTGGTTTTGAGGAAGGCAGATATTGCTCTTCTTAAGCCAAAAAGGAACTTTTCTCAGACAAAGCTTGATCTTTTTGTAAGTATTTGAAACTCTGCCTGTGTATTGCAGGTGTATGCTCAGACTACATGCTGTCTGGTGACTGCTGCCTCTGTGGACAGAAGGATTAGAACAGAGTTTCAGACCCCTGGGTTTCCTGTGTGGATTCACTTTATAGTCTTATTCCTGTTTAGTTGCCTATGTGTTAAAGAGTGTGTTTTTATTTATACTTGTTCTCAAAAAGAAAGGCAGTAACAACGGTGCTTTGATTTTTATTGTATTGAACTACGTTAGGATTATGTCTTTTGTTTTTTCCCAGATGCTTCGCAGGGTGGTAATTACCTACATACTGCGCAAACTCTTGCAGGAAAATGAATTGGTTATATGTTAATTAAAACTAAATTACTACAATTTTAGGTTATTTCATGGTATCTAAATTATTTAGGATCTGAAGTTTTAATTTTTTCCAATGAATGCCTTAGTCTAGTCTACTTTTTGTTATTTTTAAACTTTACAATAAAGGTAAATTGTTTCTTATGTGCAGAATGATAGCCTATAATAAAAAACCCCACAACTTTTGTCTTCCTCAGGGCTTGAACTGACCTTCAAATGTGAAAGATCATTCGAACACTTATTTTTAGTGGTCTTACTTTTTGCACTTTTTGTGATCCCTGCAGTTTTAAATGTGGCTTGCACAAATTGAACCGCATCTAAAATTTAATATTGGCCTGTATGAAATCCTGGAACTAAATTTGTTCACCAATAAGTTGAGTTGATCAAGAAGCTGGTAAAAGACTGCTTTTTCCTTACGCAGTTCCTTTTGTTTATCTTCAAAAGTTTTATACTTAGGGTGCTGTTTATCTGTTACCATTAATTAAAGCATTAGTTAGCATACAAGCTGGTTTAAGCAGTAGGGAAAACAGTTTCTTGGTGTTCTAAGAAATTCAAAGGAAATGTTTTTGAATTGTGCAGTAATAGCATATGATGGCTTTTTGCTTAAAGAAAAAAAACTCAAGCAAAACCCAACCTAGAAGCATATATTTGTGGTGTGTTATTTTTTTGCCAGGTTTTCATGTCTTAATTTCAGTTTCTTTACCAGTCTATTGAAAGACTTAGCTTGGTGCCTTGTCAGATCTCTGAGGGTTGGTGTGAAAATCTAGCAAATCTGAAGTCAAAGCTTCAGAGGTTTCAAAACTTTTCAGTAAGATTTTTGGCATGGAGATGGGGTTAATTCAGATTTATAATAACAGCCACTGTAGTTGATGCTGCAAAAGGAGAAATCCAGGGTAAGACGTACAGGAAAACGTCTGGAGGTAAGTGTAGTTACAGGGTTGCTGGGAAAATTTCAAGTATTGACAATTTCACAGGTGTGTTTCTGCAAAATGATTGTTGGTCTTCCCTCATATTCACTAGTCAAAAAACGGACAAGTGAAAATTGTTTGGTGGCACCACTAATTAGCTCTTGTGTCCATGAGTTGCCCCCTGTGTGGGAGGGGAGGGAAGGAAAGGAATTCTTCCATCTCTGATCCATATATTTGGAATTTCCTACTGTTATTATTCAGAGGCCTAAAAAATACACTGGAGTTTGCTTCAAAACCAATATTGAATGTGTATATATTACTGTAGGAGCAGTGGTTTGGGTAGTTTAGGCAAGAAAACAGCTGTTGTATAATAATGCCTACATAAGTGTGGAGTCTTCTGGTGGCTTGCCTTGGAGACAAGTAAATTTGTTTTCTCTTTAATTGAGTGCTGGGTTGTTTTTTTCAATTCTCATAGAAGCTCAGCAATAAGCCTTGAGCACAGAATAAATTCTTTATCCTGTATGATTTATGTGTGTTTGTCTTTTAAGTCTATTTAACAAAGTAGTGCAACAAATTTGGGATTAGCAACATGCTAGTTAGCTTTGCTGAAGGAGCCTGGGTAAGAAAAATTGGGAAAATTGTGTTTTTTGCATTAGGTATGATTAGCTGGCACAGAGATTAGCTGTATCATGCATTTCTTTTCAAACGCTTCCTGACCTCATGGGTGCAGTGAAGTTGTGATCCAGCTGTAGCAGTATAAATTTGGCAAAGAAAATAAGCAGAGGTTTTGTGCCGATTTGTATATTGGCAGTTTAATATTCTCAGCACATGGGCTTTCCTTTTACTTCTCACAAATTGAAAAATAATGTTGATTTAGTACCAAGTGTCCATTGTTACACGTGCCTGTTTGTATTTAATGCTCTTTACTGCTTTTAGTGCCTTTATGTTTTTTTTTCTCTCTGGATCCAGTAACACTTAAGATATGGAAGGCTGTTAATACCAGCTTATATCAGGTATCACTTGCTAAAGTTTCTGATACATTATGAATACAAATTTTAAATTTCAGTAACATGAAATGTGGTCTGTAAAATCCTGCTTTTAATCTAGGCTCATTTGGTTAGGCTGTGTTAAATCTATTCCTAAAAATACTCAAGCTTTATTTTTTTCTATTATTTTCATTTGGGATCACATCTCTTTGAACTATGTTGACCAGCACCTGAGTTCATTTTAATCCCTGTGTAGTTTTCATCAATTATCACAGCAGGCAAGAAGAAAATCAAATTGTAGAATGCTTTTGAAAAGTAAATACATTCAACCTGGCGTTCAGGTTTCTGGTTTAATCAGACATCATCTGTATTCATGTTTTTACACAAATCTGGGAAAGGGAGGGGCCTGAAACACCTTTTTTTGTTTTCATTGTGAAATACCTGTTTTGAAGTGCCCTGATGTAGGATGCGTATAATATGTTAGTGTTTGTCTGTGTGCAGATTTTATATATATATATATTTTTTTTTTAAGCTGGTGAAAAATCTAGGTCAAGAGATTTCATTCTTATTAATAACTTAAGACTTGATTCAACAAAAATTATCCTCCGTGGCTGGAAAGCTTCCTGACTAGGAAAGCACTGGTGGTAAAGGAACCCACTGTACTCAGACATGGGTGGGAGCATTTCCCTTTCTGTTGGGGTCTTAAAACACTCGCTTTCCCCCCCATGTGTTTGTGACAGCCACCATAAAAGCTCACTTAGGCCATGCTGTTTCTGTGTTTCTCAGTGTAGGGCCATGCTTGGGGCTGGGTACTGTTGGTATTTCTCCACTATCCCGTGTATGTCCGCTGTCCAGCCTATGCCCCATGCCATGGCCCCAGCCTTCCGGTGCTGCTTTGGCCTCCTGACTGTGGGTCATTGAATCATAGAATCAGCTGGGTTGGAAAAGATCTTTAAGATTATCAAGTCCAACCTTTAAGGCAGGACTGCCAAGACCAACACTAAAACATGTCACTGAAGGCCTCATCTATGTTTCTGAACGCTTCCAGGAATGGTGATTCTGTCACTTCCCTGGGCAGCCTCTTCTAATGCCTGATCACCACTTTGGTAAAAAATTTTTCCTAATACCCAGTCTAAACCTCTTGTCCTAAAATGATGATGATCATTTGTGTGGAGTGTGATCATCCATAGGAAATAAGACAGGTCTTGTGGTGTTGCTCTTGCCGCAGCACTCTTTTCGTCTATTCATGAAAACATTTCTATGAGATAAATAAATAAATACAAAATCTTGCCAATTCTTGTTTTTATTCATTTGGGGATACTAAGACATGGAGTCTCTCCCTTGGCCTTGTCTAGCTTTCCCGTTCCTCTTTCTCTGCAGTCACCTCCCTGTGTGTTTAGCTCCACAGCACCAGTGCCTCAGCCTGGTGTTAAATATGTAAACTGGAGAAATTGGAAAAACTATTAAATATGTAAAGTGGAAGAACAAGGAGATTCTTGGCTCTTTTAGCTACAGTAATCAACTGTATTAAAATTTTAAACAAACTTGGAGAAAATACTTGTTACGAAGCCTTTAATTTTCCCTTAAGCTTCTGTGTTGCCCTAGAACCAAAAGCAAGGGTAGTTAAATTAGGATAATTAATCATGGAACAACTTACACATGCAGGAGATGTAATGAATTTTCCATCAGTTTGTAAGTTCTGTAAATCAAGATAAGAGGCTTCTCTAAAATGTGCTATTTGTAAGCCATGGATCTGTACTTGACAAAAAAATTAGGTTAAGTAAGTTAGATGCCATCTGTCTTGACATCTTGGAGTTGTTTCTGGGGCAGTTGCTTCAATGTGAAGTTTTAGAGAATTAGTCTCTATTTCGATGTCTAATACTGTACCAAGGAAGAAAAGGTCATTTTAAGTGTAAAAACCTGACACTTCCTTTCCTCCTGTTCTTCCTCAAGATCTTGTGGATGTGAGAGATGTCAGAAACCCTCTCATCCTCTGGTCCCTGCCAGTGATACCTGTCTGCCTGCAAAACTTGGGTTTGTGCTGACAAAAGACAATAAATATTATATTTATCACTTTTAGGGGAAGTTTTCCAGTGTGTGGAGCTGCAGGTTGTAACTTCCCAAAGTGAGATGCGCAGAAGCCTTAGGTACTGTAGTCAGCCTGTGTGATGAATGTAATTGCATCTTCTCGTTGAATAAGTACTATAGATGTGAAGCAGACTTTAAAGCAACTCAGTTGACACCCACACAGGACTAAATAGTAACATCCCAAATAAATTGCTGTGTGGCGTAAGTGCTAAAGTGTTGTCAATACAAAGAAAGCTAGTTCCCAGCAATTCTTGATATGTTGAAAATCTCTCTTTAATCCAGCAAATTTCAATTTGCATAGTTATGGTTTTTCCATGTAAAATGAGCAAATATTATCAAGATCACTAAAAACATAAAACATGGGAGAGAAAAATGTCAAGGTATTTTACGTATACGTTATCAAATTCTGTTCACATCCCATATATTTTATTGTAAATTTTATAGTTAGTGACCAAAGGGTGACTTTTGGTATACTTCCTGGCCTGGGTTCAGCTATAGCAGGAACAGTATAGCTTCTTTGAAGTGTAATAAAATAATTATTGTGTATTTTGTGGCAAGTGAATTGGAACATACTCTGCTTGAATTGCATCATGTGAACCACTTCAACAGGGTCTTAAGGAGGCATGCTTCTGAAAATTTCTCCCCTCCTTTATTTGTACACAGACATAATTGGAAACTCAAATGCATTGTTTGCACAGTATGAAAATGTAGCAGTAGAAATGATAGCACTGTAATAGAAGTTAAAGTAGAAATATTTTTAGGTGTTGGACTTAATTTTGAGAGTGTTTTTCTTTTGTCTTTAGTGCTTTGGAACTTAATTTTTTGTTACATGAGCACCTTCTTAGATGCCTTATATATTTGAGTTTACAATTCAGAGTATTCAGCTTCAGTGTTTGGTATTTAATACTTGTTTGGAGGCCTGTCTTCATAGATAACTTGTACAGAATTTTCTGCAGAAACATCAGCACATCTGATACAGCGAATGTTAGCAACTTTTACAAAGGAGAATATTGACATTTTATTAGTCTGGTGAAATCATTGAAATGTACATTGGTAGGGATATGTGAGGGACTCTGCTGAAAAAAAACCCATGTTTTGATATACAGAAACGTTGCATGTATTTTTTGAGATCTTTTTGTAACCCAAACAACCAGCATTATTTTCTTAGCTGTGGGATCATTTGAAATTCCAAAGGTTACCCAGTGCAAGTGTTAGTGATCTATCTCTATTATTTAAAAAAGAATTGCCAGGTAGTTTCAGAATGAGTGGCAGGGTAGGATGATCTCTCAGTTGCCCTTTGGCTTCAGGATAGAAGAGACCTAGCTTTATGGACTGATGATGACATGCAGCTTTCAGGTTGCAACCTCCTGTGCATCCTTTCTCTTCTTTCTGACTGCCACTGTGAAATAAGTATCTTCTTTATGAATTCTGTTCCTGTTTTGAGAGCTTCTTTTAAAATACTGTATGCTCTTCCCTTCTTCCCTGACCTTAGTGCTGTTAGATGAGGATAAGAGTTGTTAAAGGAAGATAATGCACATGACAACCCATGGAAAAGCCTTATCAGCTGTCTGGCCTTTCATCCTGCATATAGTGATACAATACAAATGCTCGATGTCCTACTTGATATTTTTATTTACAGGGTATAACAAAAGTGTCACAAGTTTATGTTTGAGCTGTCAGAAGAGTGTGAGAATATAGTCTCTTAAACTCCTGATTTGACATTTGACAAAAGTGGCCCAAATCAACATCTGACTGATGCCACTTCGGTGCCTTGCCATAGCAACCTGACACAAGGTTGATAAATGTTTATAAAAGAAGGAATAAGTTGCTAAGTTCTCCGAAGTGTAAAACCTTCTGATTCAAACTGTTGATTTATACTGCTCTTAGCGGTAGTAGTTGGTTTGGCTGGTTGCCCCTTGCCTGTGTTTGCCAGCTTCCCACTGCTTGGAGGGGATCAGTTGCCTGGATTCACTTTTCCTGGGATCTGAAAGTGCTGTAGTACTGCATTGACATTCTGGGTAGTGACAATCTGTGTTTTCATTAAAATCATTTAACCGGTACCCAGATTTTGATAACTAGCTTTAAACAAGGAAAAGTAAACAATCATGGGATCTTAAATATTTTTTTACTTTTGTCCAGAATTGCCCCAAGTAGCCTAAGCTAGAGTTGCATCAGTTATGAAGCTGTTTCCTTCTCTGCTTCTCAAAATTGTGGTGTGCAGCATAAGAATGTTATTAAATGCGTCTGATGAAGGAAGACTTCGCAGATTTGGCACGTTGTGCTTAATTCCTGCTTTTGTAAGTACCTACTGAGTTGTTCTAAGCGCTGAGCCCATGGCCTGGGGGTGGGTTTCACTTCTTGTCGTCCAGGGAGGAAGGCCTTTGGTAAGACGTCTTGTCCCCATGAATCACAGAGTGTGATGCAAGGACTCCTGTTGCTGTCTCGTTAAAGTTGGATTATTGATATCCTGTGTTCTACTATATATTGCCCTTCTACCTGGCTTTTTTTCCAGTGTGGGCTGGAAGGTCTTTCAGGCCAGAGGAAAATTTGCCTTTACAGGCTGTAACATCCTGCTGTATTTTAGTTATGCCTAACAAAATGATAAATTGGTGATTGTGTTCCTCAGTTTATTCCTCCTGCCAATCGTTTCTTAAGTGCATAACTGGGGAGGGTTTGTGTGTGGTGTTTTTTGTGTGTGTGTTTGCAGATGTCTCATTATTAATAATTTGTATTTACCCTAGTTCTCAACCTTATATTATAAATTCTTGTTGTGTTGGCTAGTGAACAAATGAAGGTGACCTGAAACTCCTCCAAAATGTGTGCATGGCTCAGTATTCAGTAACCATCTGGCACTTTCATACTTCTCGGTCTTCATAGATCCCGTACTGCCTTTAGTCATTTAGGTACTTTGGAGAACCACTCTTGCAGTTCCCTGGCATCGTTCCCTGGCAGAATTGCTTGGGCGGGTTTTACCTGGGCATTTGTGTCCTGAAAACCTGAGAGCTGTCTTGATCTGATCATTTGATGGGATTTCTGTATCACTTTTATTGGTTTGAATGTGGGTCATTGTCCCTTGGTCATACCCAGGGGAGAACTAACGCATCTCATGTGGTGGTTCAGTACCCAGATAGAAGGCTTAGGACTCCTGTGTCTCTTGCACAGCTTGTTTTATGCAGGTATGGCAAGATGAGGGGAAAATTGGAGGCTACAGCAAATTTGTTTCATAATTTGTGTAAAAATCCTACTTCTCCAGCTGTGGTTTGATTTGAAACAAAACCAATCATGAGTCCAAATCTGTTGAAAGCATTAAATAACATTTGTGTAACTTTGATGTTGCAAAGACTTTTGAAAGGGTCTATGTGTTCCAGATCATCTTTCTTAAAATCATAATGGTGTTGCTGTTAAAAGCCAGAGAGGTGTCACCCTTATCAGTTTTAAAATCTCTCATGCATAGTTCATGCTTTTAGTTCTATGCTTTTCTTTCATGCTTAGTTGAATTCCAGCTCTACCCATTAAGTACTGCTAATCTTGGGGAAGTTTGTTGTGAGAATGCAGACAGGGTTGTGTAACGAATGTAATTCTCTCTGCAGCTGCATATAATTACACTCGTATATTTTCATGAATGTCTGGTGTTAAGATTTCTCCTAAATATCAGGCAAAGATGGTGATAGCATATGGTTTCTTCTGATGGCTGTCCTAAAGTCAAACCAATTACTCTGCTTGCATCTCATGAACTACAGAGTGGTTATGCTTTCATGGGGACTGTGAAAAATGAATAAAGCTAAATTGCAAACTCAAAAAAAGGGGAGTTAGGATTTGGTTTACTTTAGGTGCTGTACCCAGGCTGTCATTCAGAAACCTTTGTACTATGCATAACTTTAAGATTGTGTATGCTGACATGTTCTCTAGATCATCACTAAAGACTCAGTGCACGCTTTTTTTGTAAGAGGAACTATCCAGTGTTGTGTCCAAGCCTAAATTCACTTTTGGGACCTCCAAATATGAATCTCATTGGTATCCCTGAATGAGTGATTCTTAATTACTTTAATGATGCCCTTTTATACGACCCTAATTGACTTTAACTACTAGAGAAATTCTTACAAGAGGTCTCTTCTTTTGTCTTAATTTCAACTTCTATTCCCTATTTTATGGTTCTGTGTAATGTCTGTAGTAATAAGGCAGTGTAGTGCTTTTGTGTTTCCTTTCACAGGGAAAACTTAAACTGGATTGTTCTGACTGAATTTCCTAGTCATATTTACTTAAAATTCATCACGGTACCAGGCCTCCTGTTAAGCCTATCTTCTCTCATTACTTTGTGCCGATTTTGGCTGGGATAGGGTTGATTTTCTTCATAGTAGCTGGTATGGGGTTATGTTTTGGATTTGTGCTGAAAGCAATGTTGATAATACAGGGATGTTTTCGTTACTGCTGCTCAGTGCTTACACAGGGTCAAGGGTTTTTCTGCTCCTCACAGCACCCCATGCTTGAATCATTATACTTGCTTTTCATCATATACCTTATTTTCCTCACTGTTTCACAGATTTTCTTTCAAGTCTGAGCTCTGCTATTGTCAGCAAACCTAGAAACTTTAACAAGTATGCAGGCTTTCTTCTTGTGAGTCCCTTTGCCAGAGGAACAGAAACTGTGCATTATAAGATTGTACATTAAAATATATACTCAGCTCATAGATGTGCTATTGCAGTTTTTAGTTAGTACCTCTTGAATTGTTTGTGCTTTCAGCTGGGAAGCACTTTTCAATCATCTGCTGCTTTTCAGAGGAGTTTCTTAAAGGAGCTGTTCTCCATCACAATTGTGTCCATCCTCTTTGATAACCACCTGTCTTAGCTGTTTGTCTTAGCAGACCTAAATCTGACTGCTTTTTTTGTTGTTATTCATTTGCTTGGCATCCAGCAGTTGTTCCTGAGGTACACAAGGAGAATGGCAGAATGGAAGCGGATTAGGTCCATCAAATACTGTAATTTCTCTGCCTTTCATTACCCTCCAAGACAATTTCTTCCTCAAGAGACATGCCATCTCTTTTTACTCATCTTTGGAGCCCTGTTTTACTGGGCTCCCCACTGATGCATAAAAATCCTAATTATTTCTGTCATAATGTCTATACTTACTTTCATCCTTTTTTGTTTTTAAATCTAGAAAAAGAAAACCCATCCTGCAGAACCAGGTAGCATGCTGACCAGAAAACCTGTTTTTCTGTTTTCCTTTCTTCCTTTCTTTTTCTGTTGTACTTTCATGACTGATTTATTCTAGGAAAGTGTGAGACTTCCATTAAAATGTTCCTAGAATAAATACATATTCTATTGTTTACCTTTATAAACTTTTGAGGAGTCCAGTGAGGAACACTGGAAGGACAGAGGCTCTGATATTGTAAGTAATTATATGATTGCATTAAGGACTCTGTTTTCGTGGTAAATGGTACAACAGTGCACGTGGGTTGTAAATTGACAGCTTGTCTGTACTTGGTGTGTGTATTTCCATAGGCATAGTTAATCCATAACTGATACAAACCTTAAATAAAATCCTTGGTCTTGGAGATTAGAAAAGAGACCATCTGAGAATGTGGACAGAAAGCTAACGAGGGTAAAATGAGAACTGCTTTTTGTCTCTTATTTATATTTTGCAAATGTTTATATATATGTACCTGCAAACAAAAAAAATAGTGTGCTGGGTTTGATAACCTGCTTTTGGTGGAAGCTGTCTGTCAGTATAATTAACATTTAGGAGATGAACGTACCTACTGCTTCTTCTGTAAATGTGTTGGAACTTTCCCCGGCAGTATATAGTGGCTGGATAGCTGTGCTGATGCAGAGCCTTCTAGTCTTCTAGTGGGATGCTTACAGCTGCGAGAATAGTGGTAGTGAAACTGTGAAACTTTTAGAGACTTTGCTACCTTTCAGCTGTCGAGTTGATGTAACTCTTGGTTGGGAAAACTAGCAACATTTTCTTCAGACTTTGTGGTTAGTAAGGCTCTGCTTAGTTTCTCATAGTTGTCTTGCTTTACAATGAAATTTATTATTCTTGGTTTAAGTTGAGGTGAAGTTTTTTAGCAGTTGTGTAAAAGTCAGACAGTGTGAAAACTAGGGTTTCCAGCTCAGAAGTATAACCTCCAATACTGAAGATACTTATGCATTTACATGCCACCAAAGGTAGTACAGAGCAGTGCGTACTGTAACACTCTGTGAAACATGAACCTGGGAAGCCTGACTTCTGTTTTTTCTGTTTGTTTTTTTTTTTTTTTTTTTTTTAATTTGATTCTTCCTTTTTTTTTTTTTTCCAGTGATTTAATGCTGAGTAAGTGAGCAGATTACAGCTTAGTTTTATTGTTGTTTTTAATGAAAACATGTCTATCTACAGGAGCAGAAACTGTTGGAATTAGTGGATGTGGTTTCTTCCTAACGCTTACACTAATTAAATTTTCTGAAAGTTGTGTTCTGTAAATTGACTACACCTTCTAATTTGTGTTGAATGTGAGCTTTTTACCTGAAAGCTGTAGAGATGTGAGAGTAGTGAGTCAGAACCTTCTGCCTATGAAAATTTAGGGACTGTGTTAAGAGACTAATTCCTACCCCTCCCTCCCCCAGTATCCACTGGTAAATATTTCTTTGTTTCTAGTTATGTGTACAGCTGTGATCTCCTATACCATTTCTGCTTTGTTAAGTAATTTTATTCTCAGGATCTGTGGTCTGTTTGGCTTCAGAAAGCATTCATACCTCTTTTGGCACAGAAAGTATATCTTACTTATTCGAGTAGCTAGATTGTTTCAGTTTCCTGACTTCAGTTTCTCCCCAGTGACAATGATTAAGGTAACGCCTTATCAGAGCATCATGCTATCAAATGCTTAATCATTTGCTGCTGAATTTCCGTATCAGCTTATTTCTTTGTCAAGAAATCGTGCGTTTTTAAAGACTGTAGTTTGGATAATGGAAGCTTAGGGTGGGCTCAAGTGAGATTTTAGAGTTTAGATAGGTGCCTTTGGGATTGTTGGAAAATAAGCCCATTCATTCATTCACGGATCCTTCCATTGTAGGTTTGGCCTCTCTTTCTTGAGCTGTGTATTTTTGTAAGTACTAAAACTTTTTCATATTTAGCAAGAGAATGAAAGAGAGGAAGAACATAGCAAGTGAGGATGAAAACTCTTTTTACAAAGAAAGCCGAAAGACTTGTTGATACTGGACAGCAAAGCAGGAAATGACGTGTGTCATAAAAGGCTCTGGGTTGTTGGATAAAGGCTGAAACTCAGGATGTAGGCTATAAATACAAAACAGTTTCATAAAAATATTTTTAATGTGCAGTTCTGAGTGCTTCAGAAAAGCTGACTGATAATTGTGCAGCTACTTTAATATATATATACTATATATATGTGTAGTGCACAGGCATACACACGCATACAGTCATACCATACTCTCTGCTATAAGCATGAATATATTCAACTTAGTGTTATGTGTTTTCCATAAGAGACTGGCAACATTACCACTGCCAGATGTAAATTTGGGAGCTACAACTTGTATTCTTTGCAGACTAAACCAGCAACTTGATGGAGAAGCAGAGAGCAAGCGACTCCAATTTCAACAAGGCAGAAAGGGAAGAATTCATGAAGCTGAATATTTGCCTGCACAAAGACCCATTTTTTTTTTTTCTCTGCAGTATTGTATCGTGAGTTTGTCATTTCATGCAGTACATCTAGCAGCCTTCTAGGAGTTTTGGAGGTATGTTCTGTTCTGACTGGTTGACAGCTGTAGAAATTATCACCTAACTTGGAGATAAAACTGCTTATATTTGAACTTGCTTAAGCTGTTGGCCAAGAAGCATGGCATTGCTAGCTGTAATTAGTTGCCTCGTTCCTTTTTTTCCCACTGGCTTGTTCAGTATGAACTTACAGGGACCTTCAACTGTGGGTTGTTGCCATAATTTTGTTCACAAAATTGTATTAGTTTTGAAACTGAAATTAGTGTCAGTTCAGAGTTACTGCTTAAAATACAGTGATTTGGAATATCAGAATAATTTGTAATAGTACAAGAATGTGTTTTTTGTTGGTCATCTATTGTTGGGCTTTGCTGTACTAAACAAGGCAAGGTTGTTAAACTGGTTGTTAAATGGTTTTAAAATGCTAGGGTGTTTTTCTTTCTTCTTTTACCAAATACCGTAATAACGATACTGTGGCAGTCCCATAACTGAGTACCTGTAATGTTCTGTCACTCTGAATATGTCTGTGCCTTCATCTTCCTCTTGTGAATTTTTGAATTTTTAAGTGCTTATGTGAAGGTGCCCACATGTCTCTGAAATCCTTCCATTGTTGCTCTTTTCTGTTGTACTGCTGTTTCAAAGCAGCTGGTCCCAAAGATGAGGGTCCATCCACCCACCCAACATAAATCAACTCTCATTTTAGGTTCTTAGGTGTAGTCATGTCAAGACCCAAACTCAGGCAGGCTCTCCAAAGACTCAGAGTGGGGAAGCCCAGAGTAACTGATACCTCACAAATATTGCTGCCTACTCAGTGTGTTAACTATGAGACAACTGTTTTCTTGAATTTATTGCTTGAACAGAATTTTTCTGAGCAAAACAAAGTGTTCTGGTGCACATATTTAACAAGGGTTGCTTTGTAAGCTGGGTGGAGGTCATGTGCAGGGAGGTGAGACGGTTTGCAGGCTGGGTTTCTTGCCTGCAGTGGTGCAGCACTCTAACTCTTGAGAAGATGATGCCTCACCACTTGTGCTCTTTGCTGTGAAGCATTCTCAAAGTGTGTCTCTAAGCAGTTCCAGTATGTGGAAAATAATGACATGAGAGTAACCTAGAATTGATACTTGTAGTTGCCTGTTGAATTTTGGAGCTTGGAGATTATGCTGTTAGGACTAATAATATAAGTGCTAGAGAAATGTACAGCTGACTGAGTGTTCAGCTGGTATCATTAACCACCTCTTTGCAGCCTTTCAGTCTCCAAAAGATGTACATTTCTGTTCACTGAAATTTATGTTGCTTAAGCTGAGAGATTCAGCCTAAAAGGACGCTTGTTGCCTATCCTAAACTGCGGCTTTGATAATGCATGATGATGAAGCTAAATGCTTTCCCTGTTCCTGTGTCTCCAGGCACTGCTGCAGGAGCCTCTGGGAGTCTCTGGTTCAAGAGACCTGCCTCCGTCTGGAGACCTCTGCTAAAAGTGAAGACCTCCTAATAGGCCAGACAGCCTTAACAGAAGCTCAGAAGTCTTATACCAAGGTAAAGATATTAATTTTTTAAAAGTGAGTTCAAGTGACTGATACAATTTTCAAAATATGGATTTCTTTTCTTACTAAATAAACACTCAAATGCATCTCTGAGCTTTCTTCTGCTTTTATGTGTATTGCTGCTTGCTACCTGGTGTAAATGTTGTCATAGAAATGCTGGGGGAGGGGATAAAAAAATCAACATAATGCATTGTAGGTTAGAGCCAGAAGTAATTCCCTATGATATTGGTAGAAAGATATATCCGCAGTTCTTTGTTGACAGGGGAGCAGGCTGTTTCAGAGCTCTACAGCATGCTCTGTTTTTAGAATCATATCCCACTTTAATTGCAGCATTCAGAGCTTGCTTCGAGTGGCCACAAAAATATGGAAACTCTCTTCAGCAAGGGGAGGAGAATGAGTTTTGGATATGATGAATTTCTGTTTACCAGCACTATAATTATTTCTTTGTATGGTAATCTGGAACTCACAGTGGCTTGTAAAGGACAAATACTGATGGATGAAAGGGAAACATGACCCCAAGAACTGTGAACCTATCGGCACCTCAGACCCAGGTACTTGGGAGGATTCAACTACACTATGGTTTTGTTAGATAGCCAGGATTTTGAATGTAGTCATGGTATATGCAGAATCTTTCCTTCATACTGACAAGATTAATCAAACTTTATGTAGAGACTTGGCTGAAAAAAGTGAGTAGTTGTGGAAATATTTTCTACAGATTTCTTCAAGATTAAATGTAGGTTCTTAAAATGGTCAGCCAACTCCTTTTTTTTTTTTTTTTTTTAAGGTGTTAACTTCATTGTTGGAAGGTTCCTTAAATAAGTATTCCTTGATATATCTGAGAAGAATTGCAGATTTTCCTTGTTAATCCTTTATTGATCTTTTTAATTTAGACTCTAATTAAAGCTTTGAACTAGACCAAATTTCATTGTCCTACCATCTGTAGAGTAAAATCAACATCTGTGTGAGTTTTCTCATTAGCACAGTCAGCATTTTGACCCATAATCTTAATAAATGATCTGCTCTATGTGATTGGGGGTGAGACCACCAAGGGGTGGTTAGGCCCACTCATTCCTTTCTTACACCATTCCCTTTCTCTCTCACTTTGAATTCAGTTTCAACTGTGTTTCTCCTGTCCCCTAGCAAGGCCATCTTGAATAACAGAGCATACTGTATTGAAACCTTGGCAGAGTAGAAAAATGATGATGATTATACAGTGATTTCAAACTGGAGGAGGAAAAACAATCCAGAGATATTTCTCCCCTTAATGTTTCCCTATATTACATTTGCCTTGCCAGGACAAGTTGAGATAACCAGGCACTTAAAAAAAAGGTAAATAGAGCACCTATTCTGAACATTGCTTAAAAAGTGCAGTTTTACACATTGAGAAAGTAAAGACTTCAAAGAGGATATCTGCATAATCCCACAGGGTGCGTGGATGTATCAAAGTGAGGTGGTGGTGGTGGTGGTTAGAATTCGAGTACAACAGTGTATGGTACTGCCAGGTTTTGGGGATGCAGTGTCCAGGATTGAAATGCAGCCTTGAATGCTGTCACTACTTCCAGCAAGGCAGTTTGCTCTGTGCCTTTCTGTCTCTTGTTTCCCTTTGTTGTAGGGGTGTGTTGCTAACCAGAAACACATGATACGAGACAGCCAAATGTTCTGGTGAAAATCCAGGGCACTTCATAGCTGTGAAGATTTAATATTTGCCCTAGATTTTCTTTTTTCATTGATGCAGCTGTAACTGTTGTTGTAAATTACATGAATAATTGATCAAGGAGTTCTTGTTACCTCAAGTAATGTTATGCTTATTGCTTCTTCAGAACTGTGCTGCTCTTTGTTGCACTACAGCATTGCTCATACTCTGTTCTGTATGTGTTTTTTATTCCCTTAAAGTTTTATTCTGTTCCTTCCCCCTTTGCTCTCCCCCTCTTCCCCTTTCCCTGCAAGAGCATTTGTTTCTGCTTCAGTGTATTCCATGATTTAACTGAAAAGCAAGGTCTTTTTTAATCGACAGCAATACATTTAGAAAACCTCCAAAACCCTGGGAACTGTGCAATATACACATCTGGTTTCACATAAGCATGAATTGCTGGCTTTACAAACACGAAACATGTAGTCCTTGCCACAGTTAGCTAAAGTGTTCCGTAACTTGAGACTGCATTCGAAATAAAAACAAAATTGCATAGCTTCTTTGCCATACTAATGGAAAACATTTAATTTACTTCTTCAAGCCAACCAAAAGAATGACGCAATGCTGCTCAAACAGATTTACAGTGCCTTTTCTTCCTTAGAAATCAATACAGCTTAAAGGTGCTGCCGTGGGAGCTGGCTAGTTGACTGCGATCCAGCTGTGTTCAAATGTAAACTTCTGTACCGCAAACCAAAACTGATGATTTTGATTTATTCAGGCATTGCTGTGTCTCTGAAACATTATTGTTTTGGATTTTATTCATGGATCTTCTCTGCTTTATTGCAATTAATACTAGATTGGAATCTCAGAATAGCAAGTTTAGTCTGCCTATGATTTTTTTTCTCAAATTATTCAGTTATTTTCTGCATTCCCTGAGTTAAAATACTTTGCCCTGTGGTAGTGACATCAGCAAGAGCAGCTCTATGCACATGCCATGTGTGCCTTTCAATGGAGATCTTTTTTTTTTCCCCAAAAAACCAAATATAATGATTGCAAAACCAAAAGACTTGCCTTCGTTCAACTGGAGTGTTAAGGGCCAGCATAACAACTTTCCACTTTGTACAGAAGAAGCTCTGAACATTAAATGTTCTTTTGATTTTTCTCCTGCTAGAGGAGGTAAAATGCATCAGCATTTTGGCCCCATCCAAAAAAGTTCTTGAAATAGAGCCACGTTGTGTGTTTTGTTTTGTGTTGTGGGGTTTTGTTTGTTTGCTTTTTTTTCTTCTTTTTAAGAACTGAAACTAGCAGTGCAGATTTTCATAGTACACCAGCTTTTATGCCTTTGTTTCCATTCCTATTCTCCTATGTCCCCACTAATATCTTTGACTTTATTTAAACTCTACCATAAGAGGCTGATGGTGTTTCTCTTGTCTTATTTTCTTTGTTAATGGGATTTCAGTCTTGCTTAAGTGCTTTACTTCTGGCAGAAAGTATTTTCTAAAATACCTCTTAAGATGGTTCTTCGTTGCACTGCTTTTCTCCCCAAGTGCTATATTTCCTTGGAAAGCCTCTTGCTGGCAGTCTGTGTGCTGTTCATGCTAACTTCTACTGGGAGGAAGATTGTGATTTGATGCTTGTTTGCTTGCTTGCCAGAAGTACATTTGATTTTTTTTTTTTTTTTTAAGAGAATTTTACTTCCAGTTCTCAAGTGGCTTTGATCTGGGTTTCTTTATTATCTAACTATTTTTCTCTCTCGTATAGTCAACAATCTCTCAGTGAACAAATAGCTTGAGAAGATGATATAGAAGAATTGAAGTCTTTTTTGCAGGGGTGGCTTGGGATGCAGTGGCGTAGCAAAGAGGAAAAAGGGGATTTGAGTAGTGTGAGAGTCTGGGGTTGGAGACTGCCTGGACTACTTATTTTTTCCCTTAAGAGGATGGAGAAGATGATGGGTAATACAATATGATGAAGAATAGTGTTGCTGATAGCTGAATTATTTTCTTTGCAAAGGCTGGCATGTGAGACTTAATAGAGAAGGGCATGAATCTAAATTACAAATGTTAATGGTTTGGCTTATTCGGTGGAAAACAGTGAAAATATCAGATTTACAGGCCTGAATTTTAGTGCAGTTTCAAGGATACTTTTGTAAATTTTCAAACTACTGAATAGTTTTATTTGTAGTATATATACTGAATTTTTAAGATGTATGGAATGTATATTCTACTACAAAATTTTTTGATAGTAGTGTGAGGGAGCATGCAGTGACAGTGTGATTATGTTTCCTGTAAACATAAGAACAGCTTATCTCTAGTGGCAGGTAACTTAGACATGATAGAGATTTTGGGATATTAGATACTAGCAAGAAATTTTGAACAGCTTAAATTTATTTTCTAAAATGCTTCCTGAAGATGGATGAAATACCTCAGCATCGGTGTCCCTTAATCACAGTGACAAATCTGGATCTTTAGTGTTTGCCCTGTCATGAATTTCTCCGTGGCTGCTATTTTGTGAATTTTGCCTTGTGTGGCAGAATATCAGATTACCAGAGGTACTGCCCCCGGTATGCTTTCAACTGAAGGTTGTTACAAGAAGCAACACACAAATCTGTAGAAGAGGCATTTCCAGTATTCAGCCATTTCTACTCAAACCATCTCTGTGGAATGGAAAAGTATTTGACCTCACCAAACCAGTTGACACATTTTGGCAATATGTTTATCCCGCTGATTTTCAGTTTGACTGCTCCAAAGTTCTTTTTAGCATGAAAGGTCTGTCATTTAGTTTTCCTTTTGCTTTTTTTCCTACACTAGCACTGTCAGTCCAGGATGGAGTATGTCATAAGGACTTTTAAGGCTACACTTTGAATAAAGCTTACATTTACTACAGCGTATTTGCTTTGCATGGTTACAGTAGTAGCACTGTATTCCTGTGTAAACACTATAATGAAGTTATTAAGAAGGAAAGAAATGCTTATGGTATTTGCACTAAAGTTCGTGGAGCATGAGATAGCTATGCTTAGGATGCTTGTACTTTGAAGGGATTAAAAAAAGCTTCTGAGAAGTAAACAAACATAAATAATGTTCTCAGACTAGCAAAACAGTCTGTAGGTGATGAGAAGAAAGGCACTAATTATTATGTAGAGAATAATCTGATTTGAAATGCCACAATGGAAGCCATTTTACGGTCTCGCCTTCCTAAGTATGAGTTGGAAAGCAGGAAAAAGTACAGGGCATGATCTAAAAATGGTAGTCTGGACGCTTCTTCAGGTATGTTGTGTCTTATTTTTGTCTAGCCTGAAATATAGTTTTTCCTCTTGAATGGAACATGAATAAACTGTTTTGGCTGTTTGTGTTGTCCTCATGGTTCCAGCTCTGCCAAACAAAGCTATTGCTACTTTATTTTAAGAATGACTCTTACTTGGACTTAGAGTCTTGCTGAAAAAAGAATGCTGTCAGGAGGATGCAGTCTTGCTGTTAAGAAACTTGAATAAGGTAAGGCTAATCCTATTGTATGCTTCCACTTCAAGAGTTAGTGTAGAAACTTCACTTTCCCAGTTATGGCACCATACCATTGTCTATGTACTTTATGGGATTTCTTCCCCCCCCTTCCCCCCTTTATTTTTTTTTCTGCCTGAATTTTTGGCTAGGTTAGACTGTTCAAAATGTGTCACACAGTTGTGGATCATGGCACTATACTGTGCCATTATTTCCAGACTTCCAGGAAAAAAAAACAAACCTACAAACCTCATGGTTTTGATGGGTCAAAGAAGGCGAGCGAAGATAAATGTGCCTGGTAGTCTCTTTGGTTATGTCAAATTTAGGTTTCTTTTTTGTGGGATGTTATTTTATTTAGGATGCAGCATAACTTGTGAGTTTTTGCTCAGGTGATTTACAGTTTTAGAGAAACTGCACATAAGAATTTTTGAATTGTCATTTTGGATTGGTACTGAAGCAAGCTTCATTATCTTCCCTTTAGGAAGTGTTAGCATTGGCTGTGTCAAGAAAACCAATGTAAGAATTCTGCAGGTGTAGAAGGGTAATGTACTTTCAGTGGGCTTTTTCTATCTTTTCCATTTAGAGAATGAACTGCAAACAGACTTCAGGACAAAGTTATCTTTTGAGCTGTCTAAACCAGCCTTAGGTTTCTTAAAATTTGCAGCATGGTAGAAGATCAGGATGTAGGGCATCAGGATACTAAAGAATGTTCTTGAAATAGGCTAGGTTTGAGAAGGTACTCTTTTCAGACTCTTAAAAATGAGTTACTTCTGTAAGTAACTTCATGCATGCAACCTTTGCTTAGGATTTAAGTAATTAATTAGTAGTTGGTCTCTTCCTTTCTTCTAAAGAAGCTGAAACTTTTAGAAGACCAGATAGTTATCAGTAGGTTGTGACTCACTGGGAAGAAGGTCTAGATTAAGAGCAGAAACTTTTTGTTCTTAGGTCAGCGGCTAACTTGTGGTGTGGCCTTGGGCATGTCCTCTTGACTTCCTAGCACCAGTTTGCCATTGTATTAGCAGCTGTCACCACCAATAAAGTTTTTATAAGCTTTGGTGTCAAAATACAGTTGAAACTGTTCATTGTTCTTAGTGGACTCAACTTCATTTGCTATGCAGTTTCTCAGGTGGCAATGTAAAGTGCAGTGGAAATACGCAGTTTAGTCCATGAAGAACTTCCGCAGAACTGAAGCATCCTGCATGTGGGTGTACATACCTTGCAGTAAAGTGGATTTGAAGAAAACATATGCAGTTTTATTTTAGGGGTACATATCTGTACAAAGACTGTGAGGGGGGATAAAGCTGATTAAAAATGGGAATGCTGTGACCAAAATAGTTAAAATAAGAGGGAAACAAAAGATCTCTCCTAAAACGAATACATGGCAGCCTTAGTTTACTTGAATCCTTAGCACAAGATTTCCACTTGTGTATTTTGCCAAGTAAATTAAACTTATGAAGAAAAGCTAGACACCAAGTGCTGGACTGTTAGTATCTTTTAACAAGGTTAATGTGTTGATTATTGATAATAGTGAGCTGACGTTTAACACTGGACCAGCTGAAAGATCTTTGTGTTCCGATGTAATGTGGCTATTGAGTGTCCTGTAAGTGTATCGTTTTGCGTTTTGTAGTTACTTGGACATGCGCTGGGAAGAGGCATAAACTTCTTTCCTTTTTTTCTTTCATGAATACATTTATTTCCTGTCTAGAGCTGGAAGAGAGGAGCAGCAAGAGGCGTTTTGTTAAATACAGCAAAATCTAATTACAGCTTGATTTAAAGCCACATTTACACAATGGCTAAGGGGTGAGCTCACTTCCACAAAAACAAACTCTTCGACTTCCTACTGTGCATCAAGAATGTGAAGATGGATGTCCTGGAGAACAACTGCTTCCCTCTACTGGCACCAACTTTTCTTACACTGTGCTGAAGCTCTGCTACACAATATAAAAATATTACTGTACTTCTGTGCAAAAGAATAGTGATTCGTGGATTCATTGGTGCAGTTCTCTTACTGGTTATGCCGCAGGTAGTGCGTGCTACATTATGTGTTACATGTGATAGGCTTGATGTCTGTTTTCTGTGAGCTGTAGTTGTTCCTCTATTTGTTCCTCAGAATGAAGGATTGTTTACTCCAGTATGCATTTTGAACAGTTGTGTCCCTGCTGACTGAAAGGAGGAATGTTGGTGGATAAACTCTCTTTTCTTGACAACATGGTTTTCACTGAGCGTGCACCTCTGAAAGGTACAAGCTTGCAGACACACTAGTAGAGAGGCAAAACTAGAGAGAAGGAGGACCAGGATTGGACAGCATGTGCAAGTAAGTCAGGGAGATGAGGCTTTCTGCAATATGGTTAGCCTTGCAGAAAAGAAGAGGGATATAGGTCTCTGGAGGGCTTGTGAGAAAAGTGGTGAGTCTCCAACAGGGCACTTCTGACAGATAAAGAAGGAGCCAAAATTGGCAGCCCTCCATTGCAATAGGTGAGCCAGCATACAAAGAAATGGAAAAATTGCAAGAGAGGAGGAGGGGCAAGATCTTGTAAGATGAATTTTTTTTTTTTCACTGCTAGAGTGATCTCCTTCCTTTTTGTTTGGTGTCAGCTCATTTTACATTTCTTGGGGGATTTCAGGCTTGGCCATATCTGTAAGCTATATCCATATCTGAAGTAATACCCAGGGAACTCTGCCCATCTTGAGTCTCAGACTTCTATTCAGTTTGCATAAACTTTTATAAACATCAGTTCAACATTTCTTTTTCCTCACAGAAAGAGAAATAAACTGTCTCTTCCAGAACTGTTTTGCTTGCATTGTATGTGGCCTTGAAACCCTAAGGTGCCCCAGTCTGCTAGGAGGGTAACCTCGTGTTCTTTACCTCGTGCTCTTTGCCTTTTCCATTATGTAGTGCTGGAGTTCTGACCTAGTAGAAGGAAGGAAGTGAGCATTCATTGAGAGAAAAAAGCTGACAGGTGTCCCCCCCCCGCCCCTTCACTAGTCCTTTCCAAACCAAGGTGAAGAGAATAGTGATGGGAAGGAGAAATCTTTGAGCACATATATGAGTGTCTAGAGATCAAAGTCATGATGGCGGCTGCCAGCTGAAAAAGAGAGCCGTGTTCACACTGGAGTACACAGCATCCAATGAAGTACTTGTTGTGATCCGTGTGGTCCCTGTCTGGAGCTGTCCCAGGTGGTTCTGGGTGCTTGCTGCTGGAAGCCAGCAACAAGTTTGGTAGCTTTTTGCATGGTCTCATGTTGACCTGAATTCCTGCAGTCAGTTTTCCTAGAGGAAATGACCCTAAGGGGCAGAGGTGTGTGGATTTCCTTTACTTTTTCTGCTGATTTTTTTTTTTTTTAATAGTTAAATTCTTAAAACCCCAGAACAACCAACACTTTGATAAGCTGTCAGCTTTTAGTCGATGTTGATATGCAGAAATGACCCAGGATGAGTTGCAAGCTTTGTTCTTTTGAAAGTGTTTCCTTTAGCTGTGATAATTGTAAAGTTTATTCTCCTAGGAGATGCACAGACCTTCTACCCCCATCCCCTAAGAATTAAACTATCTAGGTGTTCCTGCTGTTTCTTTAGTGGATACATTTTCAGAGATGACGAATTTTTCAGCTACAGTAATTGCTAGAAATACACTGTCAAAATACTAGGTATGTGATTTTATTACTTCTCTGGAAGACCTATAAAACCCAACAACAACCAAATCCTGGACTTTGTAAAGTCTTTAAAACTAAGAGTAACTTATATTTATGAAGTAGAATATTCCAAAAACATGTAATACAGGGCAGAGTTAATTTTCTCTGTTCTGATCACATTGAATCTTCTCTCTATTGTAAAAGAATTTAACTCCTGTGGTGATTCTGATTTTTGTTTAACACAAAGGTTTTTTTGGGCCCCTGTCCAAATGGTGAAAACAAAAAGACATCAGGTGGAATAGCCTTCTTGTTGCATCTACCAGATATAGTTGCAGCCAGTAGGTCACATTAATCAATTGACTGCTAATCATGAGCATTAACTGCCTACTGTGGAGTTTTCACTTGCACTGTGGTTTAACCCCAGCTGGCCAACTAAGCCCCACACATCTACTTGCTCACTGCCCCCTAAGTTGGATGGGGGAGAGAATCAGAAGAGCAAAAGTGAGAACTGAATTGAGATAAAGACAGTTCAACAGGTAAAGCAAAAGCAGTGCATACAAGCTAAGCAAAGCAAGGAATTCATTCACCCCTTCAAATGGGCAGGCAGGTGTTCAGCCATCTCTAGGAAAGCAGGGCTTTATCACGTGTAATGGTTACTTGGGAATACAAATGCCATCATTGTGAATGGCCCCCACTCCCCCCTTTCTTTTCCTTCCCCCAGCGTTACATGCTGATTATGATGCCATATGGTATGGAATATCCCTCTGGTCAGTTGGAGTTAGCTGTCTTGGCAGTGTCCCCTCAAAATTCCTTGTGCACTCCCAGCCTTCTTGCTGGTGGCATAGGGTGAGGAGCAGAAAAGGCCTTGACTCTGTGTAAGCACTGCTCAGCAGAAACTAAAACATCCTTCTGTTATCAACACTGTTTTCAGCACAAATCCAAAATGCAGCCCCATACTAGCTACTGTGAAGAAAATTAACTCTACACCAGCTAAAGCCAGCACTCTCTGCTTAGTGGTGATCAGTAGTAATAATATGGAGCTTTTTGGAAGATCGAGACTGTGTGTTTTTCTGCACTGAAAGAGCTCTTGATGAAGCGAAGCAGCTCTCTTTTTTTCATACAATGTGCTGAGCCTTAAGTGAACTTCTGGGGCCATCTCCCAGCTTGCCAGAAGTTGCACCATTCCAACAAATACAGCTTTTCAAGGTAGCCCTTATACTTCCATAAGGGTAATGTTGTGATGGTTATCATGCTAGTTGATCCAGACTTACCTGCTACGGGATAAAATTAAATGCTTCAACTCAGGCCTGTCTTTTAGAGTGTGAGTTGAATGAAAAGAATCCCTGTTTAATTTTTCCCAAGGAATTAGTACTAGACTCTCTGATTTATTGAAGTCTGAGGAGTACAAAGGACAGAAAATAATTTTACAGTGAACTCATTCATGGCTGATTTTATCTTTTCACCATTGTCCCTGAGACCTCCTGCTATGGCACTATGGCATGAGAAGAGCTTGTTACCACCAACAGTTAACAAGCTTCTTAATAATAGGGTTCTTAATAGACTTAATAAGTATAAATACTTACGCTAGATAAATGCACAATCTGGAACCTAAATCAGTCTTCCCTGATTTGTATGTGCCAACATCTTCTAAATAGTTTTCTGATCTGTAAGGTATTTTCCAGAAAGACATGTTTATGCATTGATCTGTTTAATATTGTTGAAAAGTGCTTACTTGGTTTCTTTCATTGCTGCCTGTTGTGGCCACAGTTTGTAATTTATATTAACTTAGATGCTTTAAACTTTCAGGGTATTTTCTCATGTCTTATATGAGCAGTATTTGATCAGGAGTGCTCAGTGGTGGACTGCTTAAGCAAAGCACTACTAAGGTACATCAACTCATCTATTTCAGTGTGATTTAAGTTATCTCTATCCAGAACTGCTTGGCATTAAAACGCAGTCATTCTGATATCAAACTTGGTATGTTTGTATCAATTCTAAGTGAAGTTTTCTGTTACCTGTGGATTATTCCAGTAAGGTTTTGTCTTCTGTAGGGCTTTCCATTTGTCATCTGTTTTCTCTTTCTGTTTTCTAATAAGAACAGGTTTGAAAAAATGAATAAACTTACACAGACCACGTTTACTTTGTGATTGTTTTGAGTTACATCTTGATAACGATTTCTACAAGAACATGTTCTACAGTGCTTATTCAGTTGAGCTTTCAGTGATAGGCAGCCTGTAATGAAAATGTTGACTCACCTGAATGATATCTTTGTTTTCTTTTTGTAAGTCAGATTGCAAGATAATTTTAAATTACAAGTATTAGATCACATTTTCTTGAACGATTGCTTATGATTGTCAAGTTGCTGCGCTCACCCATTTTAGTCACAGTCAGTGTTTTAAATTTCCATGTTAAGAGAAGGAGAGGAAGATGTTTATTCTGTAGAGTCCTGAATTATGATAACTGCATGTCTTGTTAGCTTAATATTTTGAGTCTCTTCAAATTAATAGTCCTCCTTGTGTTAAAGAACTTTGTATAAAGAACAAAATGGATTTATCTTGTCATATAAAATAAAGGTAATCTTTGGGAGGAGGAGGAAAAAAAGGATCTGTGAGATGTAGCCTGGATATGCATATAATATAGGCTTCCACTCTTACAGATCTGCACCAGCAGCCTTTAATGTTCGAATACTTTTATTCTGGTGCTGAAATGACTCACTAGTTATCTGAAGCATCAGGTAACTATACCTATATTTAGCTTTGTTCTATCATATTATCTTTGTTTCTGTCTTCATTTTCTTAGTTGTAAGCTACAGTGTTTCATTAATGTTTAGAAAAACAAAACCCCAAAACAATGTGGGAAGGGTTCCCAAGTGTTCTCACGAGTACAGCCTCTGCATGCTCTTCACAGGCTCGCTCTTCTGACGGTCAAGGCGTATGGAGGATAAGTCTTCCACCTTCTTTCACAGTACATTCAAACACAAAACACTCAGCCCTACCTGCCAGCAGGCTGCGCTTTTCAGTTGGAGGTGATACTATTTTTAAGAAGAGGCATTTTCTTTCTGCTACCTGCTATGGGGTCTGCCCTGGTGAGGCTGTCCTTGATGGTGACCTCATCCAGTGGAGCTTTCATTTTGGTGGCTGATATTTCCCAAGGCATGACCCCAGCCTTATCTGCTTTCCTCCTCCACTGACGAAATGCTGTGTTCTGCAGACCGCAGTATTTAACCACTGGTAGGGGTGTCTGCTTTTTTAGCTCACTTGATCGGAGTGCTGAATTGCAGGGGATCAGACAAGAAATCAGTACTGTTTTTCATCTGGCTGCCTTGAAGAGGCTTATAAATTAAGTATATTTATCTCTAAAAGAAGCGATACCAATGCTGCAAGAAATACAGTTGGCAACTATGAACTGCAACTTGTGTTGCTGCTGGGAAAGACCTTGCCTGGGTGATTTTGTTTTTAAAGTAGTTTCAGGTAAGTTCCTCTGAGATTTGTAGTAGTAGGATGCAAGTAATCTATACAGCAATGACAGGTTTTTTTCTTTTCTTCCAAGTTTTGTTGATCTGCTTCTAGCAGACTTTGAAAGCTGATGAGGAGAGCAAAGATGTACTGCCAGCTGGAAGGCATCCTTTGGTTTCTGGAGTTCTTTGCCTGTCAATACCTCTTAGGTATATATTTTCTTGTACCTTTGCTCATTTGTTTTGGTTTTATTCATTCTGGTCTTTTTCAGACAGTGAACTTCTCAAGTGCAGGCATGCATCTCTCGCCACAAGCAGCTCCTACAGATTTTAGGCTTTATTTTTTTTTTTGTTAATCTTCAGACCTTCTCATATATCCCTGGTTAGTTTGCCTTGGTACTTTTTCCTCTTGTATTTTTATTTACTGGATGAAGTTGCCTGTAAGTTATGCCAAATGTTACCTCAGACCTCAGCTGCAGGAAAGCTGGAGGGATATCACGGGTTAAGGGGCATGAGATATATATGTTATTGGGAAGGCCTTAAGGCATCTCTAAGTTTTATGCCAATCCATTCTTTCACTAGTTTTGGGAGTTGAAAAAAAATATGTATAGAGAGACCTAAAAATTTTTGTGACTACTGCAAGGTGTTTTTTGGTCTAATTTTATTGATGAGATGCAAAACAATAGTTGGAGCTGCTGTTTCTTGATGTAGTGTGTTAGTTTAACATTAAATGATTATATTCCAAGTCCCCAAAGAGAAAATAAGCCTTCTAAATTATTGTCTGTGTCAGTGTTTCAAAGCTATTTCAATTTGTTTGTAATGAAGCAGATACAGAATTATATGAATGGAGCAGTTGTAAGTACTCAGAGTAGCTTGAACACTTGAGGTGAGAGAAACAGATTTTGCAGGTTAGCCGTGTGCACACTGTAGTGTGTGTGCTGAATTGATCAGTGTGAAAACTCAGTGCTGTGTGCAGGGTTATTTACATTGCTTGCCCTCAGTCCTTCCAAATATGATTATTTATGCTAGTTTTTGGGATATGGTGGATTGTCGGTTGCAGCCCAACAGAGTGTAGAAATAATGATGGTTTTTAAGTTATGCAAAGTTTTTCATACTTATGTGGTTTCTATTTTAAAGTATACAGTGAAGTCAGTGTTAAACACTTAGGCAACTTTGAAACTCCTTCATGTTTTCCTTCTGTAGCAGCCCTTTTACTGTGGTTATGCTGCTTATGTTTTGACTACAGGCTGCTGGAATTTGCTTTGAAAATATCAGTGTCTGTTTTATTTACTGATTAGCTTTGGCACAGCAGCTTTTTTAGATCCTTAAGGCAGAAGTTTGGGGAATAGAGAGAAACGTTCTTGTTCAGATTGCTGAAGACTACATTATTGTAGAGCATGCAGGAGGCACATGTTTGAGACAGAATGAATGCTCCAGTTCTGACTTCACTTAATTTTGAGTACTCGCCTTTTGATGTTATTTCCACATATTTGTACCTAATTTCTATAGGGACAAAAAAGGATTATTGTTTGATATTAAGGTTATGATGTTATGGAGTTACTGATTTCCCATTCCACCTCTGGCATGTTTGGGACTTTAAGACTTACCACTGAGATATCACCTTCTTGATGCAGTAGGAAACCAAAGATCTCAAAAAAGCTCTGTCCTTCACAGGGCAGAAAGATATTAGAAAAGATGAGGCTTCATATATGTGCTCACAGAATGTATTTGAGTCTGCATTGAAGACTAAGTTCAGACCTATAACTGTTAGCCTATTCTGGAAGTACACAGGATTTGCAGCTAGAACAAAGGGATAAAAGGTTCTGACTGATTTGGAATTGATCTCCTGAGCATTCAGCAATTCATGAGGATGGGAACATGAAGAAATTCTGGTTATTAACAGCAGCAGTATTACAAGTGGTGACTTGTGTGAGGTTACTATGCCATGCAGACATGTTCTACGAAGAAATTGGGCAACATTTTTTTGCCCCCAGGTCTAGGAAAGGAAGGTGAAGAAAATGCCTGCTGTTTTGCCCAAGAAAAGTTTGAGAAGGCAGACTGGTAAGTAATTTGTCCCTTGGATGTGTCTGGTTTCCTCTGGTGCATGTTTCCCATCTTCAGAGCACTCTCTAGCTGCCGTGCTAGTTTTGGTAAGATCTCTCTTGCCCTCACCTTAGTTGGAGCGCTGTTCAGGGAGGGGAATGTCTGCTCAAATGGTCAGAAAAGGGATGAAAACAAGGGGTGAGAGTCTCTAGGCTTGAGGGGTGGGCACTTGTCTGTCCCCATTTATACTAATTTTTCGTAGCTCTAGTTATGTGACTTGTGTGCTCATTTTGCAATAGAGGATTGGATAAAAGCAGCAAGCCATTCTGAAAGAAGCGTCTGGGATCTTATCAGCCCCATGAAGTTACTGCCAGGTCTACAAGCTGCCTGAGATGCAAGTATGGTTTTCTTCAGGAACATTATGTGGAATGAGAGTCCTGAAGACTCTCTCATAAAAGCACTTTTGGCTTGCTGTATTTAATAATTAAGCCTCTCTTCCTGGAGAGGCTTTTTATCTGTGCCAGCAAAATGCTTCTGGTTTCTTGTAAGCAGACCGTGAGACTGGGTTCTGGTATGGCAAGTCACAGTTGCTGTTTTTATATGGACACAATTTCTAGTCATTAACAATCATTCTGAGATTAAAACCTAAATTTATTTTATATTTGGCTTAAAGGTCTTGAAGTTTAGTAGGCTGTCTTCAAACTTCAAATCTGAAATGGTAACCAAAGCCATTGCATTCAAAGCTAGTTTGTGTCTGGGATTCATTGTGCTGAATATCCCCGACTCCTGTGTAAAGTAATAAGATCTGAGAGTTTCTCTGAAACTCTGAATTATGGGTGTGGACTGGAGACTTGAAGTCTTAAAGGTTTGCAGCCTCAGAGCTCCCAGTGAGCTGGTTGGCAGCAGGGTGGGTTTTGAGCAAGTGCCTGTATGTGTTAGCATCTGCAAAGAACCACTTCATGTTCCAACAGTTGCATCCTGACTTTCTTTCTAGTTGCATCTTGCAGCTCAACATAAACACCTTCTCAAGATTTAAGAGAGCAGAAAACAGTCTTTGAAGAATAAAACCAGTGGACTCTAGAGAGCTTGATGGGTCTTCATTGTCATCATACAAGATCAAAGAAAGCCTCGGAGCTGCACTTTCTATTCAGAATTGGAAATAACATTCTTAATTACAGAAATGAGCAAGTCTGATGGTGGTTTTCCTTCAAAGGGAGGAATGCTACACTTTATCCTTCAGCTTTTGTGTTCTTTTCAGCATAGCATTTTTAAAAAATTGCACCTGTCCTTGGATGGAAGGCTTGCATTTAAATTTTTCCTGGGCCCATCTATAAGCATGTCATGCCTATAGACACCTGATAGCATCACCCACTGCAGTAAGGTGATCATACTGAAAATGGGACTGAATAGAGAAAGAAGTACCAGTAGTGGTGATGAAGATTAATAATGTGGAGGTACTGAAAGTATACTTATCATATTGCAAAGTCCCTTTTTTTCCCCGTTCTTCCACTGAGGAAAATCTGTGCTTGTCTGTCAGCTTCCTGGCTTAAGTAATGCTCTCAGAATCCCTGTTTTCCACCACATCAAGTACGAAAAATCTATCTCCACATGCGAAGAAGCAGTTTTGTTGCTAGTTCCAATGTAATTTTAACCTCCCATGTCTTTGTGAGCCGTTGACTTTTGCATACCTTGTTTTAGGACTTCAGCATCTTACATCAGTCATATTTTGGTTTGTTTTTTTTCTTTTATTGCTCTCTTAAATCTCTTCATTACGGGCTGCTAATGTGCCTTTCTCTCTTGGCTCTTCAGAAGCAGAGGCTGTCTTTTCTACAATATATTTTACAATCTTTGGCTCACTAGGGTCATGATCATTGACTTTGTGCGAGTCAAGCATGCACTACATGGGGTCTGTGGCCTGGATATGCTATTTAAGGCTATTTCTTATGCTTACTGTGTTACAGAGAAGCAGTGTGGTCCCTTTCTGTGGTTCACCAACTTTCTGGACGCCTAGCTGGTCTTCCAGAGGTCGTGAAAGTGATGGCTAAGAGGCACACATTTCGGTCTTCCTAAGGCCTCAGTTGTGTTGACAAGTCTGTTGCCTTCTGGAACGGGCAGGTCATACTGAATCTGTGCTGCTAACTGCGAGGAAGGGTAGTGGAGGGAAAAATATCTAGGGTGGAAGGTCAAGAGGGCACAAAGAATATTTGTATAGTTTGAGGTGATTGCTGAAATACGATAGAGAGGTGGAAGGGAACATTGCACTGAAGGAAAAACGGAAGGAACTTGAGGAGAAATAGAAGGTCAGCATTGGATGGAGTTGTGTTGGAGTGGTATGTGATGGGAGACTTGTTTCAGGGCAATGTGAAGTCTTTAAAATGACTTTTTTAAATTACTATCATTTGAGTTTGGGATTTCTACATTCTTAAGGGTACCAACTGTGTTCTTCCACATCTGCTTGTGTGGCCAAAATGCAAAAGCTCAGTGTAGTAAACCTCCTGCCACCTGCAGGCTTCACTTCAGATACTTCTTTACTGCATCCTCCAGTGGTAGAATGAAACACACATCACTTACAGCTTGACTGATCCTCTCCTTGTTCTCTGAGGTGGCAGTGATGGACTGGTGCCTTCATTTCAATCAGTTAGGTCTTGAGTGAAGGTACTGTCAACATGTCGGGGTATGGATGTGATGAATGGTAATGTCCTTTGGAATGTGGGTGTGGGGGGATTATTTTGGTTTTTATGATTCTGAGAAAAAAGTGAATGTAAATACTATAAAAAACACCCTGTAGGAATCAATCATAGGGCTGTCCTGCAGAGGATTGAAAAATTTCTTTGGGAAGGAAAATTAAAATGGGGGAAAATTTGTGAAAGATAAAATAATCCCCTCATCTTTTATTCTGTGTAAATGTAAAAAGTGCCATACAAAAATCTGAAGGTGATGTTTTTGTTATGTATACATAACCGTGGGATGGTTTAGCCTAATTCTCAAAGTCTAATGAATGCATCAAACCAAGTAAAATACTCATTAGAGTAATTGGTTCGGTTCAACCTCTCAAGACTACAGCTTAGAAATATGCATACTATTGCCTTTAGGAATGCATCATGTTGATTCACCAACTTTTTTGCTCAACTCATTTTCATTACATATGTTTACTATACTTTGCAAAATCTAATTAACTTGAGGTAGCAGATTCCAAGCAATATTGGGTATATTTTTAAGTCAAAGGTTAAGTTGTGTCCAGGGTGAAACCTGTTTAGTTGAAGATGCATCAGATATTTTTCATTTTAAATATTTTTGTATTGAAGGATAAGTACTTATCCAGGTGATCATAACATAGTAAAAAGTTATTTGTTCCCAAAATAGTCATCTGTTAATTCACTTAGATATGCCAAAATGAAGTGTAAAGTTTATTAATGTGCTAGCTAGGCAGTTTTCACTGTAAGATGCTGGTTCCAGTGTCATATGATGAATTCTTCATACCCCTATAGGCTTTCCTTTCTCCTTCCCTCTGTGATGGGCATCTGCCTCAGGCCATATGGTTTTGGAAAATTTTGATCAAAACTGTTCTGTCAAGGTACAGGGCTAGAGAAAACCTGTTTTTAATTTCTAAAAACACTGTAGAGACCTTATGTTTCCATGCAGAGAAACAGGAACTGGAAGCTTAGCACAGGCAGATAACTTTTGCCAGGGACAGGCTTTTGCTTTCGATGAAAGTCTGACGAATATTGGCTAACTCGTGTACCTTTCACAATTTGTTCACTTCCAGCAGAGACCTGCTGGAGTCTCTTGTGACTGTGTCCTCATGAAACCCGTGTCACCTTTCTGGGACTTCAGTCTTTTGTGACTGTGTCCTCATGAAACCTCTGTTGCCGGCATGCCTATACATGGCTGTATCCTGTCACACATCCAGTGCATGGTCCAGGCACTCGTACGATCACCATGGATGGTGTGACAGGCTTGTGGAGCCCTGTATTAGTCTCAGTTGGAGTTTTAGCTACCTGCTTTTGCCAAACGTGGGCCCTCACAAACCACCCGTGGCTCCATATGTCAAATTTGCTGTGCTGTTCCCCACATGTTCCTTGTCCAGCACATCATCACGATGGTTAAAAGTGACTAAAAATTGAGACAGAGGTTTAGTGAGTGTTGATTATGTTGCAGAGGCAAGTAGGTGTCTCTTGAAATTCAATTTTGCAGTTGTTGGTGCTTCCCCCAACTACAGCTGCCACCATGATGTTTTAAAAAAGGAAGCAACTCCTAGAACCCTGCTGCAGTGGTATGTTGAGAGTATACTGCTACGGCAGCCCATGTTGGGGGACATGGGCTATAAATGCCCTCTGAGCCAACAGCTCTGTGGGTTGGGGGGAGCAGTGAGGGCTTGGGGAGCTGCTGGGCTGAGATGGGGGATGCATAGGCTTAGCAGCTTGCATGGGAGGCAGCCAAAACTGAGTGTTCCATGGCAGCTGAAGCCTGTTTAAATTCCTGTTTAAGGATTCTTGGTCATTTTGGTACATGTCATAGTTGCCATGGTGGTCTGTGAATGTGGATTTAAGTCTGTTTGATTTTTGTTATTTTGTGTGTGTCTTTTCTTTGCTTAGCGAATGTGGGCATTCCCAATAGCTGGATCAGAGGACTAGAGTCAAGACTATTGGTCATCTTCCCCTGTTGCTACCTTTGGAAAAATGTTGTTCGAAAAATCATTGTGGATCTGATCATCAAATAATTGGTTCACCCTTTCTTCACATGTCTCTTGAACTCTGACTTAAGTTTGTAACCGTTGTGTAACTGCCCTGTCTGCCTTTATTGTTCAATACATAGTTTTCTGGCTTCAAGCAGTGCTACTGAGAAACTTGGAATATTCTACAGTATTTTAAAGAAGCACAGTTTATAAAAATTGATGAGCTCCTTAGATGATGTAATCCGAAAAGGAAGACTTAATTAAAACAACCTCCTTTGTTTATTGCCGCACAAAACTTAATGTTGACTGAACATTGAATCAAGGAGAAAAATGTCACTATTCCTGCATTTCATTTTTATTTCTAACCATATATTGCTTTTAGAATATTTTTTTGTACAGAAATGAAATCCGCTTCTAGCACGGAGCAACTCTTTATGAGCAATTTTCACTGGCAGATTGAGAAAGCTGTGACACAGCTGTTTACATATTGTCAATAAATACGGTCTTGCGCTGTTACCACATTGAAGTCTTGTTCCATTAGGAACATTTTATGTAGTAGCAAATACAGTTTTTTGTACTGAAGTAAGTATGATAGTTGAAAATGTTTATAAACAACCTTGAATATCATGCACTTGAACTGTGCCTGATACTGATTCCCTAAAGAATTAGAGAAAATGCTGGTGTGGGCATTATAGGGGTTTTGGGGTCTTGTAAGTGTAGTGTTTATGGATGTGTTTTATGCATATCTTTATGGAACATCTTAAAAACATGTTGTAATGTACATATATGTGTAATAGCGTAGCATTATTATATTTTGGCAATACTGATGGTGAAAAATATACTGTATCTCACGAGAGAAGGCTGGCACTGCCACTTTGGAGAAGCAGGCTGTGTATTTCCATCTCATCACTGACATTTGTAAACCTTTTGGGTCAGGGTAGAGCTTAGGTGATTATATGAAACATCTGGGAACAGGAAGCTTGGGAAGATTGTTTTACTATTTATGCTAAACAGAGTGAAGATTAAGTGAAATATACTCTCCGTGAAGAGTAAGCTAAAGGTGCCTATATGTTTTTTTTCATGATTATTTACTTGATATTGTCACAGCTCTCAGCATGTTTCAAAAACACAGTGGTTTCTTAGATCATAACATTTCTTAGTTTTGTGGACTTACATATTTATAAGACGCCTGTAAGACTTGAGTTAGTTCCCCGTATTTGTAAGGAGTATTTGCTCACGTTATGTATAATTTTCTTGGCATTTCTACCATAGCCTCATGAAAGCTTATTTATGACTTTATGTGCCAATGCACCCAGAAGCCCTCAGGTCATCTGAGTATCTGCCCACATGAAAACATAAGGGACAGAGAGGGTCCTGTTGACTTCTGTAGGGTTACTGTGCGCTGAGACCGTGCATATGGTGCCTTGCTGGTCTGAGGCCTGCATTGTAGATTGTGAAGTACTGTATATAAACTGATCTGAGATGTACCATGTATATGTTGCTGGTAATGTGTACATTCAAAACAAGAATAAACTCCTGCATTTTATTGTCTCCTTCTAACCGGCTTAGCAAACTACGAGTGGTTGGCTTCTGAAAGAGCACTCCTAAATATATCCCTTTTTTCAGAGATGGAGACAAATTCCCTTATAGGTGAATTATTTGGGAAAACAATAACAACAACAAAATGAAAGAAATAAAGGAAGGGAAAAAAAAAAAGAAAATAAATAAAAAAAACCAAAAAAACACAAACAAAAAAACAAAAACAAACAAACAAAAAAAACCAAACAAACAAAAAAAAAAACACCAAAAACCCAAACCCAGGCAGATGTATTTGTTCAGCCTGGAGAAGAGAAGGCTCTGAGGAAACCTTATAGCAGCCTCCCAGTACCTAAAGGGGGACCCACAAGAAATCTGAAGAGAAGAGGGGCTTTTTATAAGGCATGCAGGGATAGGACAAGGGGGAATGACTTTAAGCTAAGAGGGGAGATTTAGATTAGCTGTTAGGAATAAATTCTGTACTGTGAGAGTGATGAGACACTGGCACAGGTTGCCCAGAGAAGTTGTGGATGCCCCATCCCTGGCAGTGTTCAAGGCCAGGTTGGACAGGGCTTGGAACAACCTGGTCTAGCGTATGGTGTCCCTCCCATGGCAGGGGGGTTACAGCTAGATTATCTTTAAGCTCCGTTCTAACCCAAACCATTTTATGACTTTTTTTTATTTATGCACCCAGACAAGTACCAGTCCCAAATGTCGATGCTTTCAGCTAAAAGGTGTAACAATCTGTCCAGCTCTCATCTCGTGCACGGTGCCTCAGCAGCGCTGTGCTATGGTGAAAGGCTATAATTAGATTAGCAGTCAGCTAAGCAGCGGTGACAGGCTGCGAGCCTCAGCGAGCATGTGCTGGATCCTGCATGTGCCTCGCGCTTATTGGCGGGCGAGGTTGCTGCCTGCCGGTTTGATAGGTTTCCCCAGTAATCTTTATGCTGCATTACAGGCATAGATACAGAGGTACTGTGTGCATGCAGCGGGAGAGGTGTTCAACTTGTAGCAGAAAAGAAAGCCCACAGATGAAAGGCACTGGTCTTTGTTGCAAAACATCAGCACTTAAGGACTGCTAGCTGCAAGCCGAGAGGTCAGTGAAGGAGTTTTACTTGGTGCTAATTACTTTCAGGTCTTTATCTCTCCAGTAAAAGAGTCATGCATGAAATGAATACTGTTAATCATGTCATCTGTTTAATTTGATTTTGCTTTCATTAATTTCATGTGTACTCTGGTGGGAAAGTGATCAGATTACAAAACGTATCATTTGAATGGATTTAGTTCAAAAATAGAGCATATTTATACAGGAATATTGCTTTCATTTGAAAAATTGAGCCTGTGCGTGTGAGTGATTTTACTGGTTGCCTTTTGTTATGCTAATGGAAATATTTCTTTTATTGGGATGTTTTCTGCCAAGCCGTTGAATTAGAGCATTTATAACTATTGGCATATGAAGATGAATCTCTATAAATAGTATTTAGTTTAAATAATGATTCTGTGAAGTGTTCTTTAATTTGATCACAGCCGTAACTATCTTCATGGTTCTCTTGCTACGAGATAGAGGGATGAGGAGTAATATGCTATTGTTCTTTCAACAAAGATGCTGGAGCCTTCATGTTTGGGTGGATTCTTTGTTTCATCCACTGGTTTTATTTTAAGTGGCTTTCATAATTAAACTAAAGGCACCCTGCCTGATAGATTACAGTGTATCCTTTGCTTGCACACAAATGTATTTTATACATACAGATAGATATATTCTGTATTGTTCTCAGTGGTTGAATTCTGGCCCATAGCCTTGTGTATATATATATATCTTGTATAACAAGATATATATACCAGTCTTTCCCTCTGTGATTCTGAGACTATTAAAGTATTTATCGTAGTGTCATACTCATTTAAGTTCTTTTCATACTTGACCTACGCATCAATTGATCACAACTTTTCCTATAAAAAGCATGCATATTTAATGAGCACATTTTACAGTGAAAGCTGTTCAGAACAGAAGGAAGCAAGCGTGAAGTATTAAAAAAAATTCTCTTAATATAGTCATGCCTCATTTGATGACTTTTGAATATTGAAGCTCACTGTTTAGACTTCAGAGTTAATGCCCTTGTCTCTGTCAGACTCCAGGGCCCCCATGAACTTGTATATTAAGTCACCAGTCATCTGACTGGCTGGCTGCCACCATGCGTCCGAGGTACTAGTAGATTGTCTCAGTCAGGATCAGAAAGGTGTTAGGAACTGGAACTGTTTTGGTATTAGTCTTTGCTTTTCCCTCAGCACCTGTCCAGGAAGAGGTTTTTCCCTCTGTATAAACCACAGCAAAAATTTAAGTTGTTCACTCTTAAAAGTATGTGGTATGAAGCTGTGTTGTTACCTCCTGAGCAGATACCCTTAAATGCGCACATGTATTCAGTTACTAGCTTCATATGGCTGCGGGTATAACAGCTACATGTTCTTTCTTAATCGTGATATCACATTCAAAAGGAAAAGTATTTGGGAGGTTTAATCACAGCTGGTACATACCAGCTTCACTGAATTTTTGGATTTAACTAGAACAGTTATCATGGTGTCTACATTCACCCAGGTTTTATTTCCAAAGCTGTTTTCTTCTGTGTAGACTTGGAAAATGTCATTTTCGCATGGTAACATTTAAGCTGGAACAGGGAAGACACAGGACCTGAAGGCATGTGGTTCTCACGGTTTCATTTCCCTCATTGCTTCAGATTGCCAACCAGAAGTGTCTTAAAGGGGTTAAGTTAAACTATGCTTTTTTTAACAAGAAGCTTACCTAAATTAATATTTTTACATCTTTATGACCTCTGCAATAGCATCACATGAAGGAGTAAATAATGACAATGTTAGTAATAAAGAAACATAGAAAGTAATACCCCCAGCTGAATTATATGTTTACCATATCCAGACAATGTGTTTGCGAGAGGCTGATATTTTCTATTCCACATATTCAGCTATCATTATTTGTAAGTAATATAAAGCACAGCTGGAAAAATGATATCAAAGTTGCCATATTTTTTGGTGTTGGATACAGGTAATACTACCACCCACTGGAGCTATAATGCTGCACCAATAGGTATTATGGTGTGTACATCTCTGTCTCCAAAACCAGCTGTGATGATCTGTGCAAGCATCACCAGAAAAAATGAGTCATGAAACAAACTGGTGGCAGTGTAATTTAAATTTGCAATGCATCAAAGCAAGGAATAAGCTACTTTGCTATTGCTTCCCTTTTTGTTAACATCCTCATTGTTCTTCTGGGTAAACAAAGAAAACAAATGGAAGCAACAGTTTATGTGGATTGCTCTTTAAAAAAGTTGTCAGCTTTGTTGCTGTAAATGTATTTTAACTGTAATTAGCATATTGCTACAGGAAATGTAGCACATTTCAGATTATTGTTGATGAGATTTTTATATTCAGGCTTTGCCAGTGAGTTTCTTGATGTGAAAGTTTTTAATTACTCTTTGTTAGGAGAGGCAAGCATAGCATGTTAGCTGTGCACCTCTTGAAATGGTCATAGTTCCAATATGTTGTGCTGTAGATAAACCACCAAGTCCTTTGTTATCTGGAAGGGAAACATTTCCTTCCAATTAGGAATGCAGTATGCATATGTATGGTAAGGGCACAAAAGTACAGTGCAAAAAATACATTCTCAAGTGTTTTATATATATGCGTGTGTATATATATCTGAGAAAGAATCACTTGTACCATCTAACACTAATATATGTTTGTGTAGAAATGAATATGTTGTTAACACTTTTAGTGTCATCCAGTACTCATTATAATCCAATCGATATATATTCCTTGAACAGTAGTGTTTTCAGAAACACTAGCTTTGTCTGCTAGCTGAACATGGATACATGCAGTAAACCGAGTATCTGTAGTTAACAATGCTACACTAGCTCTGTTTTGTTAAGATATTAGGTCTTTTTAATGCTACACATGTAAGTGATTTTTGCATTATTTTTAAAACCATACCAAGTCTGAAGGGGAAAAATGATACTTAAGGTTAATGGTGGTTGGTTGGTTTGTTTGTTTGTTTTTGTAGTCTGTTAGCAATGAAAGAGAGACTCCTGAAAAACAGTTGCAGGGATTTAAAGTATTACCACAATGTTTATTTTTCAGGATTTGTACTTGCAGTTTTTAAGTTGAGTAGCATAAGTGATATATGTGTAAAGGTTTACATTAGAATGAGAAAATGACATTGTGCCCTAAAGCTCCTTTTCCCTTTTCCTCTGTTTTTGGAGCCAACTCGAATTATTACTTTGCTGATGAAATGTCTGTCTGTTTAAGTGGTCAGGACATCTAATAGCCCCAGTTTTGGGGCATGAGTGCTCCCATGGCTAGGGACTGGGCATAGGCAAGTGTCTGCAGTGGGGAATGCCTGCCCTTCCACAGGGCTGTCACCTGCCTGGCATAAATTAGTCTAGGGACTAACTATTCAGAGTCAGAAACTTAAACAGTGGATGAAATATACCTAGCTCTGCATGTCCAGCATTCACAATATTTAGAGAAAGGTTGTGTTTATAGAGCAGGAAATGAAATATCTTCTACTTGCATTTCTCACCTGCGGTTTTATGGCGTATTGAAGACAAAATGGATATTATTAATTTCTTTTTACACTTAAGCTTCTGTTGCAGTTAATTTTAATTGTTCTTAAATGTATTACCTGCGATATTAACTGTGACTTGATAGATTTAATGTATAATACAGCTGGCAAATAGCAATCCTGGATGCTTTTGTCTACATAATCCTCGTAACAAGATTCCTGTCTCTGTTTCATGTCGCCTTTCGTGGATGCGCTACAGCTACCTGTAGGCACAACTACTTGCTACAGCCTTTCCACAAAGCACCTGAACCATCTCCAGCCCAGATCCTCACTTTGTAAATATGTTGTTTCTAAACAAGAATTGTCCATTCCGTAACAGTTATTACTTGAGTTTATGCCCTGTCATGCAGTTGTCTTATACTTCTGTGATATACTGGATTGTTAATTGAAATCATATATTATTTATACTGCTGATGATTATATGGCCATCTATCTTTTTGTCTGCGTATCTGCTGGGTCTTGTAGAATGATTTTACTGTATCCATTAATACTTCCCTAATATGAATGCGTGTACTACAGAATCCCAGTTAATGGCAAAGAAGGATATAAAATTCTTGCCTCTCTTTTAAAGGAGCTTAACATTTTGGAAGTTGATAGAGTAGCCCAAAGATTAGGCTGTTCTGCTCCCTGATTAGGAAGCCTGTAGAAACATCTTGTGGCAAGGTTATGCAATGTGTAATACAACTTGCATGAGTTCGTGCCGTTTAACTGAGAGAAATATGAATATCCGGGTTTGCAGTGATATGCACATCTTCACAAGTTTGTGAATATTTGGTTCCTGCGTCTGTTTAGGGTCCATGGTAATAACTGGTTCTTTTAAGGCTTGGCTACTGGTTTTTATAGAATGGTTTGTGCTGGAAGGGAGCTTAAAGATCATCCAGTTCCACCCTTCTACCACAGGCAGGAGCACCTTCCACTAGACCAGGTTGCTCAAAGCCCCATCCAGCCTGGCCTTGAACACTGCCAGGAATGATGCAGCCACAACTCTGGGCAACTTCTTCCAGTGCCTCACCATCCTCATGGTAAAGAGCTTCTTCCTAATATCTAATCTAAATCTACCCTAGATTTGTCGTAGATTTCAGCTTAAAGTCATTCCCCCTTGTCCTATTGCTGCATGACCTTGTAAAAAGTCCCTCTTCAGATTTCTTGTTGGCCCGCTTTAGGTACTGGAAGAGTGTTACAAGGACTCCCCACAGCCTCCTCTTCTCAAGGCTGAACAGCTCCAACTCTCCAGTGAGTTTTATAGGTAATGATACTAAAGAGATGTTAATGTGATGTGGTGTGTTGGCCTATAATGCAAATTTATAATACACATAAAGTCCCTGTTCCAAAGTGGGTTCTACCTGTATAATCTAGGCAGAAAAAGGCAGGAGAGGATGGGAAAAATGGGGCCAATAAAGAAGAGGCATCTTTTACGTGATCACAGACTGTAGGCTTGCAAGGTAGGCTGAACAGTCTGTGCTTTAGGATTATAAACTGCATTATTACTGCAAGTATCTTTAAAAAGAGTGAAAAATATTGTAAGATCAGTGTAACGATCCCTGTCTGTATAAGCACATGCAGTACAAACTTCTCAGGGTAAGGGTGATTTCCTTCTGTCAATCATAATTGGCATTGTGTATTTTGGGCATTGCAGTCATCTGGAAATGAGTGTGCAGCTTTGTATTTCTACCATGACATTACAACAGCAGTCTAGTCAGAAGATGTATGAGAGACTTGATAAATTATATCACTTCCTCTTCCTTTGCTGTAATATCAGCCCTGCTGCAATCCATGGTCCTGTCCTATCTGTCCCTTTCCTCTTCTTCCTCCCCTCCCACCTCCCCCTGCCTGATTTACCTTTAGCATATTGTAGAATGCAGAGATTGCTGTTTTGGTCCCTATCCCCCCAGGGACTGGGTGAAGCCCAGCAGCAGCAATATGACTGCTGCTAGTTTTATGTGGAAGGCTGGTACAGTGGTGGGTGCAACAGAGAAAGACCTCAAAATGGTATCATTGTCCTTCAGTGCTTCACTGCCTGTTGTTTCTCTTCCCCACAGTTCTCTTGTCTTGCCTTGCTGCAGCCTCCTTTCTAAATTGGTCTGCCCATTTTCCCATTCAAATTACTCTTCAGTTTGTCTTTGCCCTTCAACTTCTACCCACCATTCAAACATGTATGCGTTCTTTGACATCTTCGCAGCCACTGCTCCCTTTTGGGCAGGGGTATGTGTGTATATCCAAAAATACCTTGTAGGCAGAGGCAGAGGACAGTACACAGGTGAGGAATTTAAGTTATCTTACCAAAGATCCTTGGTATTTTTCCGGTTATTATTTATTTGTTGGAGGAAGATGTCCTTGGCTTCTGCTTGGAAATCTCATTCTGACAAATACAAACCTTACTTCTGACCTTTCTGAGTCTGAAATATCTGCTTTTTTAATCTCAGCCTGTTACTTCTTTACTGAAAGCAAGCATCTCCCTTCATCTTCCTGTCATCTCTAGATCAGGCCTTTCCAAAGTGATTAATGAGCTTTGCTGACCACTTTCTGCAAGCAGGGCTCCTTTCCATCATGCATCCGTGCATGTACCCCACACCAGCCATATACTCCTGTAAGAGCTTGGCCTAAGGAGCTCCTTCCGCCCCTTCTGCTCTTTTTAGGTGTCTCAGGCAGTGGTGGCACATTGCTGACCTGAATCGTGACAGCTTCACTGCTGCCTGTGGGGCTCCAAGTTGGGTGGATGCTGACTGCCTTAGAGTCACATTTATTTTACTCTTCTTTTTGCCATCACCTTGGCACAATTGCTGCACTAAGTGCCTAAAGGCTTAGAGGCACTTAGAGGCTCTCTACTGGGAGGAGGTTTTGCAGAGTGCCTTCATTAAATCCTTGCGGAGCAATGACCAAGTGGATCGTGCCCCCGTCTAGTCCTAAAGTGCATAGGATTTGGATTCTTCATCTGTAGTGCAACTTGATGAAGAGTTGTAGAGAAAACTGGGGTGCTTCTTTACTATCGACTGTCATTTTTAGTTTTTCAAAGAGCCAGAGGTTTTGCAAGTATTTTTTTCTTTCCTTAAGCTACAAAGCAACTTAATACTTCCTTATTTTTTTACTTCAGCATGACTCTGAAGTCTAAATTTGCATCAAAAGCACATCTGCAACTAACTCTTTAAACACATCCATTCTTAGAAGACGTCTACAAATACTAAATCCATCTGGTGCTGAATTACCATTGTTTTTTTTTTTTGTTTTTGTTTTTTTTTTAAGCTTGCTGAAACTGTATTGATGCTTCCCTCATTTCCAAGAAATATGTGCATCTGCCGTTTATAGCAGCTTCTGGCTTTTGCGGAACATAGTACTGTGGAAACACGAGAATCCTACGCAGAGCTTTTTTTTCTCCTTCTCACTAAAATTGAGTATGGAATTATCAGAGTATATAGGTACCTAACAGGGAGGGGGAAGGAATCTGGAGCTGGGCTCTTCTCATTGGTATCCCATGGCAGGACAAGAGGCTATGGGCACGAACTGAAATACAGCAGATTCCATTTAAACTTAAAAAACCTCTTTGAGGATGGCCAAACACTGGCGCAGGTTGCCAGAGGTTGTGTCCCAGAGAGGATGAGTCTTCATCCTTGGAGGTATTCAAAACCCAACTGGGACATGATCCTGGGCAACTTGCTATAGGTGGCCCTGCTTTCAACCGGACTAGACAGTCTCCAGAGTTGCTTTCCTGCCACAGCTGTTCTGTGATTCTGTGACTAGAAGTCTCCAAACACCAGACCAAGCAGGCCTTGTAACTCTAGTTATTTTTTCTGTATTAGTTTTGCTGTCCAAAATTACTTCACATTTGATACCTATCTCTAGGTATGAGTGTGCACGTGAATGTATATACTTACCTGTTTCTGACTGCTGTGTAAGGGTACCTGAACACTAGGACAAACCTGAGACTTATCAGAGATGAAAAAAGGAGGAGAAGAATGTGTTTATATTTTTTTTAAATGCATACAAATACATTTCATGCGTTTTTCTGTGCTTTATGCAGCCATTGAAATATTTTTCCCTTCCACAATAATATGCTATGTCTGTATAGTAAAAATTGCTTTAAAGAATGCCTTTTTTTTCTTAGATGATTTATGTTGAGCACAGCTCATACTTAATTACGTCTTTGTTGCAGTCCACATTACATTTTAAGTGGGCACAAATTGCCCAGCAGGAGATCTGTGAGAGAGGAGACCAAAAGGCTCTGGGTCAGAAGAGGGAGGTGTGCCCTCAGCTAGACTCCCCTTTCTCAAAAGCTTAGCTCCAAATTAAGTGGTAAACATGGAAAAACTGGCCTGAGTTGAGAACTCTTTGCAGGCACTTTGTATTTATGCACATACTTACTGGAGTCCTGGATTGCATAATTACTGCTCTGCTGGTATTCAGCCCTGTTTCTGCAGCCTACGATAGCTGTGTAGGTGTGACAGCATTGCTGAAAACTAGGGAGCTGGACATGACTGACTGCTAAAATGACATCTAGTCTCTTGGCATATACAAATGAAGCACCAGGTGACCCTCAGGGGCAGCATTGGAAGAAGCTGTCTGTTAGCATCCTTTGAGGTATCAGTTGGATAACTTTGTGTGGAAAAAGAGACACTTGCACAGCTCTTCATCATGTCCCTTCAAAGCCATGAATCTTGTCTTATAGCATTAACATGGTTTCTTTCTTCTTTTCAGCCCACATTAAGGTCAATTTTCCCCTTTTTTAAATGATCACCATCATTAGTATTATATTGTTTGGGGTTGAATAGATTGTCTTTGTTTACATCTTGACCAAGATAAATGACCGAGCATGTAGACCTGAAGTTTTATATTTGAAGTTGCAGAAACCATTATCTTTGTTCCCATAAGCGTTTGGATTTTTGCTGTTTAAGTACATGTCAGTGCCCTGTTTTCTGGTGCTGTGTCAAATATGGTGTGGGATTTACTTTTTCCTGCTGGTTCGCAGGTCTTGACATAACATTGGAAATGCTATTTGGGCATTTCTAAGACAGTGAAGCACTTGCAAAAATAATAAGTTTTTCTATTGAAGATGAAATAAACTGATCTGAACACTTGCTTAGTCTCATGCTTAACATAGCTTCAATCACAGCCACCAGAAAGTTTTGGGTTTTTTTGTTGAATTTTCAATAATTAATAAATCCCTTAATCCTTATGAACTACACCATTCCCCCTCCTCTATCTGTTTCATTTTAGTTTAGCAGTTGGGCTTTACACTTTTTTGCACTTGAATAGTTTACTTTCTTTGGTCCATGCAATTATCTTTTGAAAATCCTTCAGAGTTAACCTGTAGTGGAGAGGTTGTCTTGTCAGGTATCACAGACATGCATGAAGAAGGACTGGGTTTGTATAGACAGCTTGAAGTCTCCTTTCCTGGCTCTTCTTTCTCTTCCTCCATGTGTGTTTTCAAGCCATCCGTTCCTCTGTCTGCCCTCCAGCCACTTTTATTCTCAAGTCTATAATGCTCACATGTGCTGTGAATTTCAATTTCAAGCACTGTTTGGCCATCTGAAGCAAGAAGAAAATGTCCTGTTCCATGTTTTAAGTTTGAAACTTGTTTTTCATTTCTTTTTCATGCTCTATATGGAAACATTGTGAATATGTGATGTGAAATTCCTCAGTAAAAGTGGGACCTGCCTGTAAATCATGCTGCCCCACAAGTGAGAGACAGGCTTGGCGCTGCCAGCAGTGAGCGAGTAGTAGGTAGTCACTGGTGTGGCTGTTGCTTCTTTGCATAATCCTGCCCTTCCAAACTCCATAGGGAAGAGGTGGTAGAATTGGCGAGAGTTCCTATTCAGCTACTTGGAAATTAACATGGCATTCCCCAAGGAAGAGTTTGAGTTTTAGTGACTTATTTTCAGATCTTCAGAATGGTTCTAGCAATATGCATCTTCTGGAAGCAACATGTACCAGGGTGTGTGTCTCCTTTTCCTGACAGCTGGAAAGGAGTTTTCATTAATTATGAAGGGTTGAATGAGCTCCTCTCATAAGATACTTTATTCCTGAAGCCTGTCTGTTGGAGGATCCCATAACATCAAGCCCAGTGGTTTTGGAACAAAGATTGCAGGTTACACAGAGGCAGATCTGCACCAGGTGCTTTTGTGAGGGATGCTGGGACAACTTGAGGTGGTTACAAGAGCTTGAGATTATTACAGTGCTTGGTTTCTTTCAGCCAGAAGTTCCAACCAAAGCACATTCCTGTACCTTGCCCCCCTGCATCATTGCTCTTGCTCTGCTGTGGAAAAATTTGGAATCTCTGTGTGTTTTTATAAAGAGGGCAGAATCACAGCCTCAGTGATGCTTATGGGGATCCCATTTTCATTTTGTCTTCCAAATGAAGTTATCACATTTAGAGCTGAGTTGCTAATACTGTGGAACAGGCTGATAAAGTTAGTTTTTACTACTGCTTCATTTCAATTTTTTTCACTTGTGGGAGAAGTCAGGTGGCCCAGTTACCAATGCAGAACTGATACAGCCTCAAAAAAATAATTGCATTTTTCTTTCTCAAAGAGCAAAGCTATACTGGGTGTAATTCTGTTTCAGTCCCTGTTGTATCTAGCATGATTTTAGCATAGTTTTGGAGTCCAGGAGGATTTCCTTAACATCCTTATTTCACATGAGCTGTTACCTGAGGTGATTTGTATTTCTTTAAATGTACTCTCCCTTGAAACTAAGTTCTTAAGTGGTTGGCATCAGTTTTGAATGCTTGTATTGCCTCTGATATGGTTAGATTGCAACCTTTATTTCTGTATAAAAGTGATTTTTGTCTGTATAATTTTTAAGTACATAAAACCAGGGCTAGCATTAGTCTCTCTTCTGAGTTGTTCCCTACTCAGCTGGAGTCTTGAATTTGATTTCAGGGTCTGTTAAACCTGAAGTGTCCCAATATTTCTTATCAATAAAGGTCACTTTCTTGTGTAGCTAGTGCTGTTGTTGTTAACTTAGCCTACTGAGAGCTGTGTGTCTTAAAGAGCCATTATGAGAATCTTTCCAGACGAAGTAGCACTTACACCAGTTTCATATTTTTTCCCTAAGGTGAAAATTCTGCAGTCCACCTGAGTTGGAAAATATCTTTTCCTTCCTGCCTTAAATCTGTTAATCTTTTAAAATAATGATGAAAAACAGACACATTAAAAAAAGCAGTCATCAAATACAGTATCAGTGAATAAAAACTGACCAGTCCATCCTACCCCAAGGCCCTTGTAAGCAGGAGAAGCCCATATCTTGAAGATTTTCCCAGCATAGTGTGTCTCAGATGCAGCCTGTCCTGTGAAATCTTCCATCATACTGAAGTACTCTACTGTCACTTTTCTAGCCTGGATGAAAGCAGCCTTGTCCCACTTACATCAGTTCTAAATACTGCTTTTTTTTTAAATAGAGCATTTCCCAAGCCTGTGGCTTTGATCATATCACCCCTCTTTACATCTCTTTGTTGGTTCCTTTTTCTCTGTTGTGCCCAGTACTGAAAGTCTTGGTAAGATATCCTAGTGTTATCTATCATCTCTCATATATTAGCAAAATACTGGTTTCCTGTATCCAGCATGCCATTGTAAGTCCCCGTGTCATTACACTTTCAAGCAGTTATCTCTTTGCTTTGTTTTACATCTTTCCACCTGGGAAGAGCTAATACTGTTAAATCAATTCAGCATGCTCCACTGTCTTATGGTCTTACTTTAATTTACCTTGTATCACCAGGCGATCATTCAAAACGAATATTGGTAACTTTTCAGTTAAGACCTACAAAAAGGTCATATAAGAAGGGTCTGCATTTGTACTCATACCAGTGCATCTAGAGAATCATATCTGCTGGGAAGATTTTTCTGCGCAGATGGCAGGGAAAACCTTGTAGCACAACAGAAACTTGCTGAGGTGTCTTCACTGATTACAGATAACAAGTCTAATCCAGTAGCATTTCTAGATAAGTGGATTTGTATGCAATGAGAATTATCATCAGTTAGAGAAGCAAATTGTCCTGTGCAGGAAGATAAAGAATAATGTTAATACAAAAGAAAGGACAACTTAAAGAATAATGGAAAGAAGTACAACTTGTTATGGTGCTATTTGGTATTGAAGCTCTTAATTAAACTCTGTGTATTTTCTGGAGCTTCACAAAATAATTTGTGCAGGTGTGGTGGCTGTGGGAGCAAAGGTATCCATGTCATTTTGGAAGACTTGAAGCATTGTGTTGTGGCCTTGCAGAGGGGAAGCAGCCTTCCTTCAGGAACTAGGAATTCCAATAACTACTGCACCTCTCTTCCACTGGCCAAGTGCTTTTCTTCATGTATGAAACAGGAGTAACCCAGGTCCATCCTGCTTGGTGGTTCCAAGCATTAATTAACTAACTCTGTTTAATAGCATTCTGGAAAGCCAAGGGATGTTTGTTGTTGTCCTTTCAGGTTTGGTGTTAGGATTTTTTAAGAGCTGCCTGAAAGTCCAGTTTTGTTTGCCAGGTTATTCAAAACTGTGCTGCCTTCATTAGCTCCAGTAAAAGCAATTGGCAATGCTACTGTGTGGTCACTTCATTAGAAAACAACCCTCTACTTCCCTTCCCCCAAAAAACACAAACCTCAAAAACCCCAAACACCACCAAACCTATTTATTTGAACCTTTACCTTTATTTCTAGTGTTCACATAAAAACACTTGAGGGTGCATGGCTATTAAAATCTTTGGGACAGTGTTAACAAGAAATAAGGAAACTTCTGCATGTTAACTACTACTAGATATTAATGAGGGATACGCAAACAGTAGCTTTCTTAAGAATTTGTATTACTTTTCGGTATACTGGATATTATGAGGATAAAGGATGTAATGGGTCCCTTGGAGGTGCCAAGTGAGATGTTTGTGAAGCCACCATCACAGCACTGTCATAAGTGAAAATCACTGTTGGTAGCTTAGAGCAGGTAAGTTTTGAAAAACTACTGGGTATTAGTTTAAAGGAGGGAGGGAGGGAAAAAGACTAAAAAATGAAGGAATTTCCTGTTCTAAGGATTGAAGTAAGCACCGGAAACAAGATGCATCTTGAAATTTAAATGTGGCTCTGAGCATTTCTGCTTCCTAGAAATGTGGTGACATATTTCTTCTGGGCTTACAGTGGGAATAGGATTTGAAGTTATTTCATAGTAAAGGTAATATGTGTGAATGAAGTGCATGAGTAGCGTTAAGGTTCACAGAAAATGGACAAAACTACCAGGGCCAGGCAGATTCCTAACTCTGGCTGAACATTGGTGTGAGTGGGAATCTGAGATAAAGAGGGGTACCTCAACTGCCCCTGGATGCTGGGACAGCTCGCCCCCTGGGTAGGATGCCCATGGCCATGCTAAGCCAATCCCATTGCCACAGTCCCCTTTGGAGTCAGTGGAGAGAAATGGGCAGGTAGGTGTGGTACATCTTCTGCAACCAGCTTAGGTGGTTGAGGTGGTCCTTTGATGGCTGTTGAAGGGGTGGGGTAGACAGCTCGAATGTAGCTGCAGGTTCTTGGCCATGTTGCTACTCTTGGAAAGCTGTTTCTGAACCTAACTGTAGCAGTGGTTAGAAATGATTTAATTCCCAGCATGTTTTTTTTACTTTTCCTTAGGGTTATATTCCGCATTGATAATTTAAAACTTGTTGCACTGCCATGTGGTGTGGCTTCCCCCCCATATGTATTCTGCTGTGACATGACACATCTGTAAAACATAATAAGATTTTTTTCAAGCATAGTTTCTTTGTGTCATCTCTTCAGGTTCATGTATATGATGTGGACCTAGTGTCAGTTTGCCGAAGAGTGACGGAAGAATCTTTGTTCTCCGTCAGAGTCTGTGCCTACATGTGTATATCAGGTTTGAAAATCTAGAAACACTTGGCATGATGATAAAAACACTTGGCATTCAGAGCAGCCCTGAGGAGAAGGACTTGGCGTGTTGGTTGATGAGAAACTTAACGTGAGCTGGCTTCAGTGTGCGCTCACAGCCCAGAAAACCAACCGTATCCTGGGCTGCATCAAAAGGAGCGTGACCAGCAGGTTGAAGGAGGTGATCCTGCTCCTCTGCTCTGCACTTGTGAGACCTCACTTGGAGTATTGTGTGCAGTTCTGGTGTCCTCAACATAAAAAGGACATGGAA
>WYDI02006836.1:0-26563 GCA_009867235.2 Psittacus erithacus
TATCCCAGTATTAAGTGGGACCTCCACTCAGCAGCATAACATGAGTGATAATCCTTATAATCTCACTTACTACACATAATCTTAGGGTATTTTGCACAAATCTTACAGAATGCTACAAGAGAGGAGACAGTAAGGGCTTTTCATACAGGCAGTACATCCTTCAGGCAGTGGGATGACCTACCTGCAGATGGCCCCTTGCCCAGGGCTTATGTCGCACTTCCCATCATTCAGGCAGAAGTTTGGTTGCAGATCACAAATGCTGTTGCATGGCAGCCCATCAATGCTTAGGTAGCCAGGATTGCAGACACACTCAGCTTCCCCACTCCAGCGATTTACTAAGCATTCAGAGAACTCATTGCAGGCCTGGAACTTGCAGGGATCAGCTTGTTCACCTGAGAGTACATACAGCAGAAAATACTAACGCTAGAGGAGAAGGTTAACTGAGGCAAAGCACTGGCTAGCTGCTGCCATTTTCTGTAATGGTCTCTTTGTTAAAATAATCCCCCAAAATCCAGCATGTGTCCTTCTTGAAAAACAGAAGGTTCTGCTAAGGTGAACAAGCACTAGGGTACATGCCTCTGTCTGCACATTGTGAGTCTGTGTCATGGCTAAGACCACCTACCAGGCCAATTGAAAATGCAAGTATAAAGTGTTCTTTTTCTTACTGGAATGTGCAGTACTTCAGGTGTTCTCTGCCTGCTGGAACTGTAATGAGTAAAACACAGCTGATCTCCAGTATTTGTTACAGAAAACCTAGGCAATGTACAAGAAAAGGGCAAAGGGACTTTGGGCACTTGTCGCCTCCTGTGCCGGGGTTTGCCTTTTTGTCTGCAAGGAGCACAAACTTGTAGTATTTGAGATACCTCACTTGGACCAAGTGTAAGAGGCTGGCACACAGTTAAATGATCAATATTGGAAGATTTGTCATGCTAATTAGACCATCTGTATTGAAGAGCTACCTCAGAAGAACAGTTACCAATTGCCAACAGGTGAGCACTACTATTTTTCTTTAACCTTAAAACAGGAAATATTTCTGAGTTGCCTGTATGGTAAACTCCTGGCTAACTTGGAAAGGGAAGAACTTTCTCCCTGTATCAGAGGAGGGAAATAAGAGGGCCTGTAACTTTTTAGTGCAGCCAAGGTCTTGCCATAAAAGTGCCCACCCAGCAGCTAAACTGGCTGCTACCTGTGGGAATAACCACATGGAGTAAGGTTAAACTGCACATGAAACTAAGTACAAGACAGATGAACACCACTGTTCTTGCTGAGCAGCCTTCCTTCTCACTCCCCAGTGAAAGTGCAGCAGCATTATGCAGAGTATTACTTCAGCCAACTTTGGCTCCATATTTCTATGTGGCCCTATACAGTTTGCTTAGTCTGCATCCCACTTTGATTTCTATCTCTTTAGCCCCTTAACAGGGACTGTCTGAATTGTCTTTCTAAAGCCCAGACTATGAAAAGCAATTGGGCTGTGTCTGAACTGCTGGGATCCTTTTAAGTCCTTAAAGCAGAAGTTGCGCTAAATCCCTTGCACTAAAATGCATTTCCCTCCCATCCTTACCTGATTCCACATCCAGGGAGTATTTATCAATGGCCAGATTCATGGTGTGATACGCAGTGTTGCAAAAGTCTTCCAGGATCATGTACACAGCATTGGTGACATTCCGAGGCACAGGTTTGGCAAATTTCATTCGACTGTTCACCACAATGCTGCCATTTCTGAAGTTGAGGATTTCCAGATTCTGGAAGCCTGTCAGATTTGACTGGAGGTAGGGCACCAGCTGTAACCCAGGGGACACAACAGAAAAGCTCACTCTTTGAATCTCTGCTCAAGCCACTTGCATTGGTGTGTCAGACAGCATGAGCCTGAATTACTTAATCCAAATCCCACAGCAAGGGCATTAAAACTTTACCCAGTTGAGGCCTGTGCTGGCAGCCTGCCAGAAGCCCAAGTACTTCAGGCAGTTCTTAAGAGTATTTCAGTTTGCAGGCAGCTTCTAAAAAATCTACAGTTCAGAAATGCGGTTCTTGGGATGCACAGAGTGCTCTCCCTTGGTCAAAGCATTGGGCACACTTGCCATTTCACAGGGTGTTTGCTTCATACAAGTCCCCCTCCCCTCTCTCTCCCTTGCTCCCTTCATCTCCTGCAACAAAATGTTCATTTCAGTCAGAGGAGGGTAATTTCCTAGTTAGAATTTACAACTGCAGCTGTATAACCCCTGTGGGGCTTGCTAGCCATCAGCCAATTTAGGAATAGCTTAGTTCCCTGAACTTGACACATTTGAGATGGGCCAGCGCAAATCTGATGAAGTTCAACAAGGCCAAGTGCAAGGCCCTACACCTGGATTAGGGTAATCCGAGGCACAGCTACAGATTGAGCAGAGAATGGATTAAGAGCGACCCGGCAGCGAAGGACTTGGGGGTATCTGTTGATGAGAAGCTCACTGTGACCCAGCAGTATCCACTCTCAGCCTAGAAAGCCAACCATATCCTGGGCTGCATCAAAAGGAGCATGACCAGCAGGTCGAAGGAGATGATTCTTCCCACCTACTCTGCTCTCATGAGACCCCACCTGGAGTACTTCATTCAGCTCTGAGGGCTGGAACTAGTTGAGCTTTAAGGTCCCTTCCAACCCATTCTACAATTTTATGATAACTACCTCTTATTTAGGATGGGTTGAATGTTTTACAGGAAGTTACCTCATCACAGTCCAAATTTATTTACTTCTCTCTCCCTATAGACTAAATACAGAGGACTCCGGAAGCAAGTAAGGGGAGGGTTGTAGTGACTTCAGCTACACTGCTGCATTTGTTAACAACAGCAGAATATCCAGCCCACAGCATTAAAAAGTTACACTTTAGAGAAACTACCAACTGAGTAAAAGACATACAACACACTCCAGCCCATAGTCCATTTCCAGGCAGAATTTTCCCATAGAGGGACACAGACAGTATCTCTAAACACCAGTCTTGAGTTGCTCTCTGCAAAAGACAGCCAACAAACTATTATTTACCAATATTTTTGTCCTACCTGGTAGTAGGCATTTTGAACAGAAGTGGCCCTTACCAGTTCCAAGAATCGCTGCTCCAATGCTTTATATTCAGGGGAGTTTTTATTGAACAGGTCCTCTGAGAACATCATGTTGGTAACCCGAAGACTGAAAAACACCACTAGAGCTCTTGAGGGGACAGGAGTACTATAGCCATTTTCACGTGTGGCCCAAGCCACACTGGCCATCTCTGTGGACTGGACATGAGTTGTTGGCTCCACATGACTTTCGGTCATGCTTCTTCCCTCCTCAGTCAGCTCAGGAGAAAAGTGGACAGGGCTCACATGATCCAGGTTCCCTGAAGCATCCCGCACTCTTGTAGTTTCATCTCCCAGCTTTGTTGAGGTAGCCACAGATGATGACACTGTGGATCCCACAGGAGGGAAATGGGAGGGAAGCTCAGCAGCGCTGCTTGTTGCACTCAGTGTTACATAAGAGTTCATAACAGTGCTGAAGCCTATGGGAACATCTGCATCGTGGTCTGTGCCACCTTCTCCAGCAAAGCCCTCTAGAACAGTGGTCTGATCTATTACAGAAGAAACTGCAGTCACAACTTGAGTGACAGGTGGCATTGCTGAATGTACTGTCTGATCTAGTGAGTTTTCTAGTGCTCTGTCAGTAGGCCAAACATCAGCAGGTTTCTTCACTGCTGACTCAGTAGTGTCTTGGCCTGCCAGTGATGAATCTAGGGTTTGCTGCTGTTCTGTGGAAGCATCAGTGTCTTCCATAGAAACATCATGGTTGACTGTGGAAGCATCAGGGTTTACCATGGAAAAAGTTGCAGTCAGAATAGCTTTTGAGGAGCTTGTGTCCCAGAGGCCTATTGTAGCAGCTTCAGTTACATCTGATTGCTCCACTCTGAGTAGTTCTTTTGCCATTGTCCTGTCTTCATTTTGGTGTTCAACTGCTTCAGAAATGATGTTCTGACCTATACTGGACTCTACAGTCTGCTCCATACTGACAGTCCCTGTATATGCAAGAAGAGTATCTTCCACAGAGAGACCAGTATTGTGTGGTGAGACAGGGGCCTCTCCAGTTGCCATGTCTACAAAGGAATGGTCCACTGAAGGCTCCAAAACCAAGGACGGTGTAACAAAAGAAATGTACTTGCTCAGTGTTTGTGTCTGTGTAGATGGTTCCACCAATGATGGCTCTTCTGTCTGTAACAGAGGTACCTGCTGAGCTGTAGTCTCTGGAAAGACAAATATTTCAGATTCGTCAAGGAAATCTTCTTTTAGATTGGCCATACTTTCATTCTTCTCTTTGGAAGGACTGTTTTCTAATTTATTCTTAGAGTTAAGAATATAGTCTAAGTTCAGGCCTTCAGGAATATCATCAGTTCTAATTAGCAAAGACTCATTGTCATCTTCAAGCCAGTTGTCAGCACCAGGGTAGAAAACTGGTTCCAGTGTTGCATCTTCCCAAGGCCAAATACTTGATTCCATTTCTTTTCCTGAACCATCAAAAGCTGAACCAGACCCATCATCATATATAACTCTGTCTCGAAGGTATATTCCGTCTTCCATAGGGTGGTATTCTAAGGGAAAAGGAGTTTCTTCCATAGACTCGTGCAACACAGAGTCTATATTGTTACTGCCTGCAGGACTACCCTGAGTTACTTCTTCCTTCTCAGCAGATTCTGTTTCTTTAATACCAGTCTCTATGACTGAGAAAGAGGCCACTGTTGGTGCAGAAAGCAGAGGAACTGCATAATCATCTGTAGATGGAGGTTCTTCAGGCAGAAGGTGAGGAGGGCTCAAAGGCAAAAGGTTTTCAGATAGACTAGGATCTTCAAACCATAAAAATAAATTTCCAATTAGTTATGAAAAATATGATAAATAATTTCCAATTATTGTGATAAAAAATGTCAAACTACATTCATTTTACTGTTTGCACATCTGTATTCAACATCTTTCCATGATACCCTGCCCATGGGAGGAGGATTGGAACTAGATGATCTGAAGGTCCTTTCCAACCCTGACTATTCTATGATACTATGATACATCCCAGCCTTTGTATGCCGAAGTCAGAAGGACCCTTGGTGACCTCTCCCACTTTTCATTCAGATATTCTATGGGCCAATTGAAGAGATAAGAAAATACTTCTGTGCAATTAAATATCATGTGGGTACCACTTCCTGAAGGGATAAACATTATTAGCTGTTACAAACGTTTTACCTTAGCATATTATTCTTGGACACATGCATGCAGGAAAGGTAAAAACTACGAGGGAAAGACATGCAATTTTTTAGACCTTTCTGAAAAGTCATTTGGTGAACTATACCTTGGTGAGTATCAGAAAACACTGGCATCCAAATTTAAGCTTCAGTCAATAGCATTAACTTACCATGTAAAGAATTGGAGGCTGAAAGCCATTCCAAAGAGTCCACAGAATCATGCCCTAACTCTGGTGCAGTGACCAAATGAAGAGTTGGATTTGCATCCTCTAAATTCAGCCCATCAGGCAAAGAAGTGATGTCAGTCTCTGAGGAGAGCAGAGCTTCACGTGCCAAACTGGCCTCAGAGTCCGGATTTCCTGGTCTTGGCTGGATTTCATTGCCATTGGACTGTTCACTATCTGAAGTGGAATCTGGTTTGGTGAAATCAAAGGGCAAGGTATTGCTGACAGTTGATTCATCTGCTGAAGGGCGTTCAGCTAAAAAGGTGCTGTCCTGGAACATAAACCCACTATTAATATTTCCACTATTACAGGGGAAGCATTGGCTGTCTGTGTTGGGCTGCACACATAGAGGGTGTTAAGAACAGCCAACAGCAAAATCTGGTACTACTGCCTCTGTAAGAATGTAATGGGCAGCAGCAGGAGGGGATAAACTGGGAGGACTGGCAAATACACACCCTTGGCTAATCACGTGTAATGTACATGTGAAATGCACATCCTTGTGACATGTATTTCATGTCTAGTCATGTCCACTAAAAAGGGAAAGAAGCAATTTGGATTGTTTTGACTGCAACTTCCCTTAAGGTACTAAGAAATTTACTGTCTACACCCAGCCTATTTCCTTTCCTTTACTGAGAAAATGGATCTGTCTGTTTCTAATTAAACCAAAGAGAAAAGCCTGCCTTCCTAAAGCATAAAGAGCTCTTAACAGCTATTATTCATCAGCTGCATAATCAATACAGTAATTATTATAGTTATTATGACATATAAAACAGTTTAGGAACTGAAAATGAATGTATACATGTCCTGTCGTCATTTGTTGCTGTCTTTTAGTATATGGGTGTGAGAACCCAGGGGGGAAACAAAGCCCATAATGTAAAGAAGGGCATTTAGAACCTGGAATAACTTCAGTATTGAAGCCAAGATGTCTGTACAGGAAGATAAAACATTTGTGAGCAGTAATGTTGAACAACAAGGAACGTGCACCAGGACTTTGTGAATTGTTTGAAATGTGAAAAAAGAATTTGTTTGTAAATGTTCAATTTGCACACCATTTACTTACTACTCCATATCCCAATCATTATTTGGTTTACAGTTAGAATACTTAGCACATTTCATCTTTGAACATTAATCTGTCTCTCATGTGGGAATTATATTGAGAAAAAACAAGAAGAGATTAAGTTATTTGGTTAAGGCTACAAAGGCAACCTGACAGCCTAAAACTGAGGGATTCATGTGGCTACCTGCCCAAGTATCAATGCTCTTTCCTTTACTTGACCAGCATGAATAACAGGAAGAATCCAAATACTTTTCAATTTGAAATTTTACTCCTTGTTGAAACATGTGTGAAACAAACTTTCAGGTTCATTCAAACTGCATTTGAACGCTTTGGAAGCAAACCATTTCAGGTATCTTCATTAAATTATTTGTCTACCTGTATCGATCACATTTTTATAGCTGGTTATTATGCCACCACTAGCTCCTCACATTTTTTAATTTATGTGGTAACAATCAGTTGAAAAGTATATATGCACCATATAGACATGTGTTCCAGCAATTACCTTTTCTTGGCAAAACTGACCACTATAAATAAAGCTGTAAAAAAAGTTACTGTGCAAAATTAGAAACAAATTACACATAAAAATTCCATAAAGAATGAATAAGGACAAGCAGCAATAGCTTCTTTTTTTCAGGTGAGCATTTAGTTGCCAGGGATTGCACTTCATTTATTTGAATGTGGATAGATGTTCCTATGACAACTAACATTATTCAAAGATTCTTGTTACAGTGCAATATATTATATTAACAAGTTTAATAACATATTGGCAAGCTCTGGTTTTCGCTAATGGCTTTTGAAAGCCTTACAAATATGACAGATGACTGCCAACGCAAAGCCCCCTCCCCGATTTTCCATTTTCTGCTGCCAGAAAGGCATTGTATTTAGCAAGCCAGAGCATTCTACCTGTTACAGCTCAACAGAAATAACGATAAAATATGGGTTTCAACACTAGACTTGTTTTTTTCTTCACTTTTTAAGATGTACAACTCTAAGAAAAGAATTAATGATTAGTTGGTACCATCTGCTAGCAGTCAGATGGTGAAGTCATGACAGCTCCGTGTTATGTCACGAGTAATAGAAGTGTGATAATACAAATCTATTTATTCTCAAATCAGCTAAGAAAAATGGCAGTAAATTTAGTAAATTTCTTTTTCAGAGATGACAGTTGTCTTTAACACTGTCTACTTGAACCCTAACGGTTTGACTTCTGTGGAAGTAACTGACTAATCATTTCAGCCTTGTTTAATCATGTTTATGATTTTCTTAAATTTATCTGAATTTACTTCCCAAATTATCCATGTATTGCACATTGCACACAGCAGGTTTTTGGGTATCTTCTACATAATTAAATTTTTTTGTCTGAAGGCACAATGACATTATTATTCATAGTCTGTGATTAAAAAACAGAAATGTTTCTTGTACATACTATTCACTAAAATGGTTTAACATCTGTTATTGCAAAGCTATCTCTACTCTAAAATCTTCTTGCCTGCACATCTGTCAGAGTATCCACTGATAGAATGTGAAGATGTCAGAATTCTTTATCTTACTAAAATAAACATCTGCAACATTTCAATCTAGCTAGATAGCTCCATATAAGAGAAAGCCCTTTCCTCACTTTTAGCCTAAATTCATCTTTATCCACACCATGTTTAAGCCATTATGGCAAATCCATATGAATTTGCATTTTAGAAATCAATGATTCACTTTCAAAACTTACAGAATACTGGCATGAAATTAAGGATATCACAACTGCAGCCATTCTAACAAGAATATGTGGGTTCTTTGAAGTGACTATGAATTTTGCTTCCACAAAGATTTCAGAAGTTGATCTGAAATTAAATGTGTCACATCATTATCTCATAATAAACTTAGTGAAAATCTACCACCAAGCATAGTTGGACCTGGATTTTTTGGCACCAACTGAGCTCTTGGAAGCCACGTCTGTTACACAACAGAGAGTCCTCAAGCCCAGACAATGCTCCATCATTCAGCAGTTCTAGCTATTGGCAGAACAAATTGACTTGATCTCAGTGTTGCTGGCACCTAACTTGGTATCCCTGCTTAAAGTCCATTTGTACTGTGCAGACATGGTCAGGGATACTAAGTCTTCTGTCCAGTGGAGAACTCCAGTCTATGTCCTAGGTTGTTCCAGAGGTAGAGGAGATAATGACAGATTCAAGGGGAAAAGAAAAAAACCGCAGCCTATTATTGTTTCCTTTGCTGATGTTGAGAGAATGGAGATCATTTTAAAACTGAACTGAGAATTTTCTGTGAAAGCAATACAGTAACAAAAGGAGCATATGACACTTAACATTGTATCTCTTATAACAATCAGCTTCAGTCCTTACATCTATTTCTCACTTCCCAAAGAAAAGTAGTGTTGTGGGAAGAATCATGTCTTTAGAGCAATTTACAGTCCAAACATAAGAAGCAAGGCCTGGCTGTACAGCTGGGAACACAGTACTGTCATGTAATATAAAATGATAACAGAAAACTGTTGTGCAACAGATATCAAGTTATCAGATGAGAGATTTCACCAGGGTTTACTCCAGTATAAGGTGTGCTTTCATTACTACGTATTCTGCATGAAAAACAGGATAGAGAAACTCTGGGTGCTGACTGCATTTCTACCTTGTTAAGTTGTTCAAACGTGTCCAAAGGCCACTGCTCAGAACCACACTTACATCAAACTCTGGGCGCTCCAGCACAACTGAATGCTCAGTAATCCAGGATGGGTCTTCTGGTGTAGGGTTTAGTATTTCTTTCACTGTGGAAATATAAAATCTTGGGAGATAAAGGCTGCAGTAGCAGTGTGAGGAAGCTGGTTTGAAAGACTAACTGAAAAAACTTCCCTCATCTCCGATTCATAAGTGAAATCTTTTCAAACTGTTTTCAGTGAGATTTTATTTCTGGAAATACTCCCAGCTCACTAACAGGAAGTACAGAGTAGTTATGAGAACAGAAGGGTGGACAGCACTCCTCTGCCACCTCTAGCAGGATTGGTGAATATTCAACAGTAAACCAGGTATTTCCTTTGTGCTGCTCAAGGCTACTAAGCTAAAGGTCATCTTGGTGCAGCATTCATCATGTGAACCATATTTCCCTTTCTATTCCTGTTAATTTTTGGAAGCACTACTGAAATTTCATACCACAAAATTCAGCATCAAAGGAAAAGAAGACACTAGTCTAATGGAGTAAGAATTAAATACCCCCGCCAATGACTTGCTCTGGTTAAGATCAGAGCAAAACAAGCTGCAACAAAGTTGTTTTTATTGCTTCTTTTTAATTATTCAGAGGGCAGCTGCATAATTTACTCATCTGAGATTTACTTTATAAAACTTCGGATGTGTGGCCCACCAATGCATCATAATTAATACGCACCATTAGTAAGCTGGAGAGAGTTAGGGTCTAAAGACAAGGAAGTGTTTCCAAGCAAGGCATTTTTCCGGAGGATTTCAGCAATATAATCTTGGAAATCACTGATGGTGTACACAACTGTTGGATTATCCTCTATGTCCATAAAGGAGTTATCCTCCACCTTGTTGGAATGAAGGTTAATCAGGTCCCAGGTGGCATTGCTGATGGCTTTTCCATCAAATGTAACAGCAAAGTGAACTTCCACCCCACTTCAGTTGTACAAAGAGAAAGAGAACACAGATGAGAGATGCAAGGTTTTCCAATGTATAGCAAACACTATGATTTTTTTTTCCTAAGACCCTGTGTCAGTACCTTTTTTAATAAAAAATGAATTGTTTTAAAGGATTCTGAATAAAATTTATTCCTTCACACCTGTGTTTGGCTGCTTGTGTTTTCCACCACTGCAAAGTTCTCCAGAAAAGACTACCAGAACCTGACATCTGGTCTGGCCCCAGCCCTGTGTTTCTTTCTACTAGTGAATGATAGACAGAACACAAGCAGACCACAATGTTGATTTTCTCCCAGCATTATTAATGGGTCCACCAGTATGCAGCAGTGTAAGTGATGATTTTAAGATCATGCCAATGATGGGAATGGCTCTGAGGTATGAAAACAGCCAGAAAAAACAGGCTGTATATAGTAGCAATCTACAGTATCAAGAGGGATCCCTGATCAGTGTCACTATGTGGTGTCAATCTGCTTGACATCATGTCTTTAACAGCAACAAAATGGTATTTAATACAGCTTATAATTGGTAACATTTTTCTAGACCCATTTTTCTAGACTCATTTGATCATTTATTCTTCAAATGTTGCATCAGTGTACAGCGTAGCTCTTCCACTTGCTTAATTTTCTTTTCCTGAATATGTCTGGATGGCCTTTTCTACGTGGCAGCGTAGGCAGCAATCTGATTTACCACACACTGGGCAAAAGCACGAGGCAGCTTTAGAAAATATAACGTATTTTGCTTGTACACAGGGCACAGCAAAAAAATGAAGTAATCTAGGAAGTGTTAAAAAATGTGCTCCAAAGACAGGTTTTCCTCATTCCACAAAGCTGGTCCGGATTGCTAAATTAATGACTCTGTTCAGAGAAGTCTGTAAAGCCCCAGGCTCAGATACAACGGAGACATAAACAGCAAACACACTGACTAAAAGCAGGATCCTGCTGGAATTTTACTGCTGGCTCTGTCATTGAGATGAGCCTACCGTAGGCTCGCCATGGGCACTCAATGTCAGCAGAGGAAATAAAAAAAGCAGTAGTGAAAAGGCAGGGCAAAGATGGAATACAGTATGCTCCTCAAAAGTAACTTTTAGATCTAATACAACTGTGCTGTCAGTTGCAGTTAATAATTCCTAACTAATAACTGCAACACCATCATCTGTCTAGAAAGGGCTACATCTGGTGCTTGGAACAGTTGTGTGAACAGTTGTATGCATCTTAGCCTGCAGTAGTGTAGCAGAGGATGGCTTTAAGTCACCATTTTTTATGAAGAGATTTGTGTCTTCTAACCTGTATTCTAAAATTAAAATGCTCATTCTCTGTAAACTGTTTGTGAAAAATTGTTATGCCTTTGAAGAGAAGCACACAAAACAAAACAATACATTTGGTAAGTTAAGGGCTGCAGTTCATTTTCTGTCTTGCGAAATTTTTGAAATCCTAAAGGGGGAAAATTTTGGATGCTTAACCTGCATATGTCTGACAAAAACAAGTTCAGACTGATCCCATTTTCTGTAAGGAACATTTATAAAGCTACTGCTAAGATGTGCAGTAGCTGAGCCAACTGCTTTTGCTGGAGAACTGTGGCTTTCCTATCTACTGTAATTTCTGTAACAATAATAACCCTGTATCTAGTCAGGACTTTCCTGCAGACTAAAAAGACTTTTAGTCATCATTAAGCAATTTTGTTCTCTTCACAGAAGAGACTCCTATGCCCAAGTTAGCCTGGTAGCTGACTTGTATTTAGGAAGATTTTCCCCAAGTGCCTGGGGTTTTTTTAATGATTAGGACTTAAATAAGCAAATTTGGTTAATCTATAATCAAAACAGCTTAGTTACTTGCAGTTTCTGGTAGAACCCCCTCACATAATGTTTAAGCTGGATAACTATCTTGCTCTAGAGCCAAATAAACTACAAATCCTCAAACCTGTATCCTCCAGCTAAACATGTTTTTCCATCTGTTTTATGACGGTATCTATAAAAAAAGTTGTCTTTACCTGTCCTCCTCAGGAAAGCTGAATATAAACACAAAATAGAACACAACAGCAAAACCTGTTAAATCAATGTTAGTATTTCCTTTAAGTCTTCTAACTTAAACAAATTTGCTTTGCTGTTTTACAGGGAACACAAATTTAAAAAATCAAACAGAAAATAGTTATAAATTGCATGGTTACTCTGCTACATACCAAACTGTTGTGCTTTACTGAGCTGAGATATTGCCTGTTGATCACAAAGGATCAGCAGAGCAATCTCAACCTATTGCAAATAATGCAGTTACACTGCTGTTGGCACCAAGAAAATCAAGGCTAACTAACTCTACCTGAAGGTTTAGTTCACAAACATGCGTTTTTTTGTCATGCAGAGCATAAGTCAGTGCTCTGGTACTTTGACAGAAATATAAACCTTTTATTTGTCTTCTCAAATGAACCAAGGGCTTGCAGATATATTAGTCTGCAGACACCAGACCAGAAGGTTTTGTGATCTTCCAGGCTGGAAACAGAACACAGTCTAGGGTTCCAACCATAAAACCTTTCTCACCATGGCTGCTTTGATATCTGTATGTTTACCAAGTAGGATATTCCAGCTAGTATGTTCTAAGAAACAGAGTTTACAAAGTCTTAAAAACCACACAATTTATATTAACTCATGAACAGTCTTATTAGATTCTGAAAATTATATTCAAGAAAAATAGTAACTTGTGATTGAGGTACCCCAAAACTCAGACATCAGATGTTTGATACATAATATGCAGGATCTCTCTTTCCCCTGAATTAACTTAAAATGTCATTACGAGGCACAGATTGATTTGAGGAAACTAGTCTTAAAAAATAATATTATTAATTAAATATTTTATTATTACATTTTTAGTAATTTGTTAAATAATGTATTAAAAATTAATAAAGAGAGTTGTAACATTGCATATCATTTGTCAGATTATTCAGCCACTTATCTTTTGGTCAAGGAGAGAAAGACATTTATATATCTCAAATACCAACTTTCAGAGTCATCCCATATTAACATTAAGTTGAAAAAAAAATTAAATACACCACATTTTCCCCAGAAGTTTTTTTTGTTCTTCCTTGTTTAATATTAGGATATGTCAGCACTACTGAAGAAGTATCAGATGCTAATTTTAAATTAGAAAATATCACTTGTAATTTTAGGATAGAATGTTGAATAAGAATGACTTATCTTAAGATCAAGGCAAGCATATCATGACAGTTCCTCTGGTGGATGCCAGGAGCAAAAAAGAGACAGTTCTGTATTTCTATTTCAACCTCTGCATAGAGAGGTACCAAATATGAAAGCATTTGTCCTTTGGTTAGTACATCCTAGGAATTCCCACAGACATGCCTGCCATTCTTCCAAGTATGGCGCTAGCATATCACACCATCAGACATGACCAGTTTCAATTACCATGTATGCACCAGTATCTTTTTACCTGTAATCCAGGATACGGATGGTTTTGTATCCAGGTAGTCCTTCAAATACACTTTCAATCTATTTTGAGGAGAAAATAAAAAATAAACAAATTCCTCCACTTTGCTCATTTAGTGAAAAATCAGGAAGTATTTTCAACATTTTCTAAAAATGTATCTGAGATATTACGTCTAATAGGAGAAAAACAGCTGAATATTCTCTTTCTCCTCATGGAAGGAGAGTTTTGGTAACATTGTTTCATTATTAGAAAAGGAAAAGTATTAAGAACAGCATCCAGCATTCCCCAAAAGCCATATAGAAACAAAGGGGGGGGGGGGGCAATCCAAAAAGATTCTGCAAGGATCTGCACTGCCCATAGCAGAAGATATTTTTCCTGTTATCTATGCAACACAAACTTTTCTCTGCCCAAAAGGTTTCCGTTACTTCCCAAACCTCTCTTGGTTAAAAAGAATTTAGGAAAATGCTTTGGACCTTAGCAACTGAAACAAGAAGGGCAGTGGCCACTGTAGGAACAGGGACCTCTTGGACTCCAAAGAGGCACTAATGCATTACATAGTGCAAAACAGACCTCATCTTCATTACCCTAAATGTACAAAGGGCTGAGGAGCGATTGGCAGTGCTGCTCAAAAAAAGACAAATGGGGGCAGCAAAATGGCAGCACATCCAGGCTTAGTTCAAATAGTAATCTGTGTTATATGGGGCAAAAAAGCAAGAAATAGAATATTAAAGGTCCATGGTCATTTGGGTTTGGTTTGTCTCCCTCTCAAAAGATCCTTGCCAATTAAGGATTATTTTTTAGTCCTCAAATTCTTCCCCTCCCCAGTCTCCCTCTTTATTTTTAAACTCTCTAGTGAGACTTAATCAGTTGAAGTGCTGCTGACTTTCTTTTTTTCAGAACTTTCTTCATCCAAGCACAGAGAAAACCAGGCAGAGGATCAAAGGAGTGGAACATCCATGTGCCAGGTGGCCTCTGTCCCATCAGGCATTTCTTACACTCTACAGCATTGCTTCTTGGCCACACAACTAGGAAAATTAAGATGTCTAGCCTATGGTAGCAACTTCTGACAGTTGCAGTGATGCTTTTTGGCTGCAGTGAAGAGTACATCTCTTTCCCATCTGGCCTATGATCTGGCAGAGGTTTAGCCCCAGTAAAAGGTATTCAACAGAGAACCCCAACTAGACAGGACTAAGAAGGAAGCAAAGCTAGAGAAAAGATAAGCCTCATGAGGCACCCTGGGTGCCTTTCTCAGGAGAAAGGAAAGACAAACTCTGCCCCAAGAAAATTATGGTAATAAAATTACAAAAATAGACGAAAAAACCCAAAAACACAGGAAACAATAGGGAGAGGAAAGTTAGGAGACAGCAGTATGATCATACTTTAAATATGCTTTTGTGTAGAGATGGGTCAGTAACTTTGTAACTAAAACATTAAATTTTAATTAAAATCAAATTAACTTGAAATCAAGTTTTAATCATGCATACATGTGTATATATATGCACATATGTATTTTCCCTTTAAGTAGGTGCCTAACAGTCTAATCCATGGATCATTCCCACTGACTCCAGTGGGATTTAAGGATGTGTTTAAGGACTGGCTGGAGGATTTTAAAATGTGCTCACATGCATTGCTAATTCTAAGCATAAATAAGAAGCAAGAGGTGTCTTGGCAGCCTAAATTTCAGAGAGCACCTCACTGCAGTGCAGAATGATTCATTTGAAGAAATGTCACTCCTGAGCAGAAATAATGAATGAGTTCTGCTATTTGCCACTTCTTCTGATTTCCTCATCTATCACCTACTCTGATAGACAGATTCTCTAGAATGATGCCTGAGTTTCTTCTGCAGTCCTAACTCTGGCCACTGCGATCATTAATATGTCCTATACCCATTTCAGATCAGCTTCTATAGAAGACCCAGAGCATGCCCAAACAGGCAGATGCTGATGGACCTGTACGCCTTCTCCCTGCACTCCATGTTGACACTGTGCTATACCTGAATTGCTCAAGCCGTCTTTCAGCACTGCCCCAGCACAGGGTGATGGCTCTGAATTGCAGTCAGTTCATGTCCTGCCATTTGAGAGGTCAGGCAGGCCGGTTTGCTAAGACCCTCAAATTATCTTTTTCACTCCCCAGTTTCAAACCAATTATATTATGGAAGTATTCAAACTGGACAATGAGGCTAGAAAGCACAGAAATAAACTTTTGACAGACTAGTCACTAGAGACATGTTAGATGCATCTTTAAAATGTAAGATTTTCAAGTCCTACAACTTCAAGAACTAATGACGTTGCATCAAGTGGCAAACAATCTTGTCACTTCTCTCTGGGTTTAAAAGCTCTGTAGCACTGACAGGGGGAGGTACTGAACATTTTTGAAAGGATGGTAAGGCCAAAGTTAGCCCTGGTAGAAATATTGTCTTTAAAAGGATTCAAGTAAGTAGAAATGTTTTTCATTTATTATTCTTTTGCTAACATGAGGCAAGGTAAATCAAGGAAACCAGAAAACAGGGGGGGGCAAGGGAGAATGAGAGAGAGAGAGCAGTTCTTCCGAAAGGTCCTGTTTAGAGCATATTTCAATTCAGGGGTTCAGCATAATTTGCTGATCCTCCCAAAGCATTCTTTTACTTCTTTTGCCTGCAAAAATTATAGCAGGCTATTTCATGAGAAACACAAAAGGAAAACTAGAGTAACTGTTCTTTGGTGACTGGCATTGGTCATTGACTCCACACAATGTATGGCACTCTGCTACCCCAAAAAGGCAGCATGTGAGAGCAGTCTATTCTCATGACGGATTAATGTTTTCCAGCCTGCCTCAGGCAACAGAAACCCTAAGCTGGTTTTGCAGAGCCCCTGAGAAAAAGGCAGTCCTCACTCGAGTGCTACTATTGCTTTGAAGAGCCAGCAATAAGAAAAAGGAAGCCAGGGAAGGTAATGACCTGTGAAATGATTTGTTCAGAGAGCAGCTGACGCCTCACGGCAGTTGGATCCTTCAGCTCCTCAGTGTATGTCTCACCAAAAATCACAATGCTGAACTCAATCATCTGCTCAGTTACAGGTCTCACTAGCTTCTCATCCTGCTTCTTTATCTCATTATTGATCTGGAAGGGAAGAAAGAAGTGAGAAAACAAGAGGTGATTTAATGCCTTTTTTTGTTGTTGTTGTTTTGCCCTTTGTTTTTTTCCCAGGAAATAAATCCTCATTACTTACCACAGACTAAATTCTTACCTGTCCTGGATTTACTCCATGTAAAAAGCATCCCTAGATCAGCTGCACAGAGTGCTGGGACATCTAGTGTAGGTCATGCTTTGCCTAGAAGGGTTGTACCAAGATGATCCTGAGGTCTCTTCAAACCTGGTATTCTATGATTCTAGGATTGATTCTATGATATGCATATGTACATATGGTCTGCCATCTGTCAACAGCACACTACACTCACAAGCTTCCGTCCAAACATTTTTCTTACATGGGCCTTAAACTTCTCCCACTACTGCACACCTGGAGGTTTCTCTGGCTCATGATGGGGCAGAAAAGCTGAGCCTTCCCTATAAAATGTATGGACAGGAACACCTCAGGGCACTACTGGTGGGCTGCACTGATGGTCATGGTACTTAATGACCTGAGAAAACCTCAGTCCAAGGCACAGCATGCTCACCTGCTTGCCTTACACTGTAATGGAGTGCTAATGAAGCCTTAGGGACAAAAGCTGCAATTAATGATACCATCTACAAAGCAAAACCATTCTTTTGAGAATTCGTGTATTGCAGATAATTCTGTTTTCCATTTGCACATCTTTACGCCGGTGCCAGGCCATTTAATTCACCTCAGCTACAAACAGAAATCCAGTTGTACGAGACGTTCATGATGCAGTTTAATAGTGCAATTATCCAGACATTAACAGTGAACTTGAGCCCAGTCAGACAGAGATTGATTTACCCCAAATTTATTCATTTATAACAAGGCTCCTACTTACTATTCCACATGGAAGACAAGTTACCTTTGCCAAGTTCTAAATTCAGAACAATGCCCTGTGTTGTTCAACCTGAGCAAGTGAAGGATTCCCCTAGATATACACAACGGGCACTCAAAATTCTGCAGGGACCTCTGTTGAGCTGAAGTGATGGGATTCAACTGATAGGTCAACAGCTGCTCAAGAAGCCCCACAGTAGTGGCTGCCCAATGCATCAGGGAAGCATGTATCTATCAATTGTGCCTGCCATAGGCAGCAGCGAATTCCAAGTTTTAATTTTATTTGAATGAATGAGCAACGCAGGAAGAGTACTTTCTGCTTAGTTCCCTAGTATTTTACAACCAGTGCAATATTCCTTGTAGTATACTAAAAGACATGAGGAAAACCAGACGTTGTTTCATGGTTTTGTTCTAAAACAAAAAACTGCTATTTGTGAGGGAGGGAAGGGAAGGTTGGCTCAAGTTAACTTTAGCCAAATAGCCAAGCATCTTTGGCTATTTACATGCAGTTATTGCTTTTCCCCATTAAAGGGAAAAAAAGAGAGCCAACAAAACAGACCTTTTAAGCAAAACTGCAGCCTGTGTTACGTATGGTGCAGAAAATGGAAAAACTTTTCCCCAGAAAGCTTATCAGCCACCAGTGAGCGGCTTACACATTGTTTAAGGACCCTCTAAAAATTTTTAGTTAAATTCTCTCCCTCCTCTCCATCCCTTTTTTACTAGACAACCTTTTAAGGACCATAATGACTGATACACTACTTAAAGCTATTTAGCATTTGAGAGATACATACTCAGCAGGCATATAGTGCTGTTACTATATAGCTGTTTGCAATGCCTTGTAGTTTCAATTATTTATCAGTCCTCCAAAACCAAAAGTACAGTTAACGTCTGAGTGCAGAAGGTCTTTCTTGGTCATGTAACCTGCTATGCATTTTGGCTGCACAAAGCAATGATGAGGTGTGATGTAACTGTATAGAGTGAAAACACTGTAGTAGCAGCAGCAATCTGACTCTGATTTCTTTCTGATTTACTGAGTGATCCCATTCTCTGTGCAGGCAGAAATACTTCAGGCAGTTCTGTTTCAAAAAAGAATAGAGGCATTCATGGGCCGAAACCACAAGCATTCTTGGTACATAATATAAAGTTAGAACCTGGACTTGAGTCAGAAGCTGTCTGTCTGTTTCATATTCAGTATTTATTCTTGGAAGCACAATATCAGAGCTCCACAGTCAGCCCTGAAAGCCAAAGAAAGTACAGTTTGGCCCAGCTTTGTTTCATGGCCATAGCAGGTAACAGAGCAGTGCACAGTGAAACTCAGTACCATAAATCAGCTCCTACATATATGCAGCATACACAACTTTGTAACCTTCTCAGTAATCCACCACAAATGTCAAGTTTATAAGAAAACAAAAGCCAGGTGGTTCATACCACTGGTTTGCAAAATTTTCTTCAGTCATGTAGGCCCATGAATGCTGAAGCTGGATCTAGAGTTTGGGCTTAAATGTAATTCAGAAAAGCTGTTTTCTGGAAACACGTACTTCTCTGGGACCTATGTAGTGGTCAACACTTCTGGAAGCCAACTCACTCTACAGAAACATTTTAAGTACTTGCTGAAGGTCTTCGCTGTGTCAGGATTTTGAATATCAAGGTAAGGGTGACTGTAAGATGAAAAATAAAACTTCATCTATGTCAGCAGAGAAAAAAGAGCAAGAATCAGGAGGAATCTTCAAGGCTACTCAGACGACCTCTCTGCTGTCCTACACAATTGTACCACACAGACCCTCAAAACATTGCTACAGCAATTTAAGGTGTGCTGTGTTTCCATAGGAATAATAATGCTTCGCATTCTTCTTGGAGCTCTCGGAAGCCCTAGACATTCCCTGCCTAGCCCTGTGTCACTAGCAAAATCCTCACCTGCTAGCACAACTGATTTGCTCTTTGTCACTGTTGGGGAAGAGGCATTGCAAAACCTCTGCAAAGGAAAAATACCAACCCAGGAATTTTTTTTAAAACTTTCTGAAGTTCATGCCCTTCTTTTATGAAATCTTAATCTGTGTTAATACGCTATGCTAACAACACCTTTAAGTAGGAAATGCAAATAACCACAAACAGTATTATTTAGGAAAGGCAACAGAATGCTGAACCAAAAAAAAAACCCAAACAAGCCACTCACATTAGTGTCTGCATCTTCGATCACACGAATGGTACCAGCCACAAGACTTTCAACAGAGATCTCATGAGGGGGAGAAACACTGACAGCTGCATCTGAGTTTGAAAGAAAACAGTATTATTTTATTTGGTTGTTTTTTATACCCATGTACCTGTAGATACAGACAGAAACACCTCAGCAGACATAACCCAACAGTAAAATTTGATTCCTGTTCCCATCATCATGACAGAAACAACACAGGAAACACCTGAAGAGTCTGAGGAAAAGTATCAAATACACTAATTGGAATAAAATGCTAGTGTTCTGTCTAAGCAGATGTATTTTTGTGAACATGAAGTTAAGTGCTGTAAAAAGTTCACAGAACTAATTTCTCAAGTAGGATTTTCATAATTCGCACAATAACAAAATAATTTCAGCATGTAACTTGATCTCCATATCACAAACAGCATTATCTGAGATGCAGAAATTTACAGCTCATTCTGAAATCCAAACTCAACTGAATTTCTCAATTCTCTAGTAATTCAGAATCAGCCTTGACAGGAGTTAGGTGAAAACTGACCTCTCAGTGTAGTAACATCAGCATCCGAAGCTGGAGTTGGGATCCCACTACTGCTAAAGAAAAATACAATCAGAAACTGAAGTTTGGACATGCTGAGATGGATTTATTAGGTTTTGATTTATCTGTGATTCTGCTGCCACCCACAAAAGCACATTTGCAGAAGAAATTTATCATGGTACTACTTTGCTGATAACCTCATAAAAATTAGACTTTGCAATATTTCAGTCCTGGTTTTGAAACTTAGGTATTGGGTCACTTGCATCACTCAACAGTGTGCCTCTGCAGGTTGCTAGCCACCTTATATTCCAACTAACTTGGAATCCCACCCAAAAATACATTTCACCTCTGCGTGTCTGTAAAGGAATCAAATGCAAAGACCAGAGATAAAATAAAAAGATAACTTCTAATATGCTATAAAATGCTCAGTCTTTAAAATATTCTCCAGTGCACTAAAACATCATAACTGTACTGAAACCACTGCAAGAAGATGGGTTCTTTTCATTGTGACTTTTACTCTGCTTATTTAGAAATCTTCAAAAGGCATCAGTTTCCCAATCCAATTATTGCATTCACACATACATAACACAACTCTAGGCCAAATGTGAAAAAGAAAAACATTTCAGATAAAAATTAGATGAAGACTGTCAGCCTGAAGAAAAACCAACAGCTTTGATATGGCTCTTACAGTAAACCCAAGCTCCTTGGTGCCAATTCTGTAAGCCCTGAGCAACTGTCAAGTTATCGAGAATGGGAGGCACGCTCTGACAGAAACAAGTCTTTCCTGAATGAAGAAATTTATTTTTTTTTCAAGTTTGCCATATTTTTAATATATACAGCCCAATCTGTAAGATTGCAAGTTTAAGTGTTGGACAGAAACTTAATTTCAGACTTCAAGAAATCATTGAAATTCATTGCACTGAGATATTTCTCTCACTTCTAATGGAACTCCTTTTTTTTTTTCAGTTGATGTACTTGTGCCATAAAATAAGCACTGCAGCAAGGAATCTTCACTGCAATACATATGCAAGCGCTGATACCATGTGAGCCATGGTTCCTAGCCTTGCCAGGTTTGAGGTTTTGATTCACATACTAAATTACAGGTCTTGCAGTCTGTGCTTAAGAAAATCTCCACTGAAAGTTGATGGATATATTCTCTCCTTCAGGACGTATTATCAGACTCTATATCACTGCAAAACCCAGATGTTTCTAACACCAGCCGGACAACTGGATCCAAAGTTACATATGAAAGATACTGGGGCACAAGTATATGATCAAACATATGGTAGCTTCACTGAGTTAACATCTCAAAAACAGTTTCTCCCCCTGCTTCTCACAGACACATAACACTTGCCAATAAACAGACCAGAAGACAAAACATAGAATCATAGAATAGTTAGGGTTGGAAAGGACCTTAAGATCATCAAGTTCCAACCCCCGGCCATGGGCAGGGATACCTCACACTAAACCATGTCGCCCAAGGCTCTGTCCAGCCTGGCCTTGAACACTGCCAGGGATGGAGCATTCACAACTTCCTTGGGCAACTCATTCCAGTGCCTCACCACCCTTACAGTAAAGAACTTCTTCCTTATATCCAATCTAAACTTTCCCTGTTTAAGTTTGAACCCATTACCCCTTGTCCTATCACTACAGTCCCTAATGAAGAGTCCCTTCCCAGCATCCTTATAGTCCCCCTTCAGATACTGGAAGGCTGCTGCGAGGTTTCCATGCAGCCTTCTCTTCTCCAGGCTGAAAAGACAACTTTCCCAGCCTGTCTTCACAAGGGAGGTGCTGTAGCCCGCTGATCATTCTCGTGGCCCTCCTCTGGACTTGTTCCAACAGTTCCATGTCATATCTGATCAATTTTCTATTTGAGCCAAGAAACTTTTCACCCATCCTAGCAGGATCAAGAGTTTAAAGAGTACTTTCATGTATTTTCTTGAACAACTCAATGAGCTCTTTGAAATGTACAGTTACTTGTGTCTGCCTCCATCTTGTGGACACCGTTACCTCTTTTAAGCCAGCACAGTGTAAAGTAACTCTCTATGGATTCTTTGGCAACCTCAGTAAATCTTGGAATGATTTTCAAAACTGGGAAGCCAAATTTTACTAGCAAGTATAATTTAGACAAGATATCATCTCTTATTCTCTCTGCCATTGCTGTCACATGTATAGCCACAAGAAACTCATTCGAAAAGCATCAACTTCTTTCTGTTAAAAAAAAACACCACACAAACAAAACCAACAAAACAAAACCGTACATTAAACCGGTACTGTCTGTATTATGGAGGGATTTAGTTTCCTTACTCATTCACCATCTTATAACTGAAATAAATGCTATTGCTTAATTATTAATTTGTCAGATGAAATATTTTCCAATTAAATTCACCTAACTCCAAGGATGCATTACTGTTACCAACTTCAACAGATTACATCTATATCAGAGTCTCACCAAATCACATCAGTAAATAAAGCATTTTAGTGCATCATGGTTAATGATTGTTCAGAAGCAAATACGATTCTACTTTCCAGGAGAGGTGAAACAACCTGGGATTTTACTTATTACAAACTGTTTCACATAACTAAGGTCAGAATAAAAACACAAAACAAAAGCAAAGTGATATGCAGTGAAACAGCTCTGCTACAGGATTTGTGATGTTCTGATCAGCTGAAGTGCTCAAACACATACATAAACATGAGCTAAGCCTTTTCTTTAGAAGCGACAGTGAGGAACTTGCTGTGGCAGGCTCTGAGTTCAACCTGAGACTTGCAGGACTCAGTCCAGCTGCCCACAGATTGGTGCCTGGTACACTTGGAGGGGCCTCCAGGCACTCCTGACCTCTGCTGCTGCCCCTGGAGGTACAGGGCACTCATGCATCCCATGTCACCTCTGCCAGACTTCTGCAGATGTGTGGTATAACTTGGGGCATCTGAAAAGGGCCTTAGTGACTACCTGAGCAACTGAATTGAGCACTCAAGTTCTGTGGTGGGGTAGCCACAGGGTAAGGGCCAAATGTCTCCCCCTTCTCTACAGGACAGGGGAGAAAATAGGATAAAAAGGGTTCTAGGTCTAGATAAAGTCAGGGATTGCTTACCGATTACCTCCACTGGCAAAACATCCTCGCCTTGAGGAAAATGAATCTATTGTGCATCTAAATAGGTTTGGGTAGTGGGAAACAGACAAATCTTGCAGCACCACCTCTCCTCACCCTTTCCCAGGCTCAGCTTCACTCCTGACTCCTCTGCAGGTCAGCTGGTCCTGCAGAAAAATGTCTTCCTGACCCAGGGTGAGCCCTCCTGGTCTGCAAGTAACACCTGCTCTGCCATGGAGCACCTCTTCATCCTCTGCCTGAGACCACGGTGCTCCCTATGCTGCCATTCTCATTCTTTCTGTTCCGTCCTCCTCTCCCCATGCAGTGTTTTCGCCCTTCCTTACACACGCTTTCCTGACGCCCGGCCTCCATGACTGCAGGGGGTCGGTCGGCTGGGTCTGACTGGAACCGCGTGTCCCAAGCTCAGGGCAGCCCTAGCCTCTCCTCAGAAGAGCCCCCTGCTGCAGCCCCGGGGTGCCTGCACATAGATCACTTCTAACTTAAGTTGCTTGAGTTCTTAGAGGAAAAAACATCAAAGCAGACAAGAAAAAATAGAGAGAATGCTATGGCATAAATCACACTTACAAATGAGGAGCAGTTTGAAAATGGAAAAGCCTAAAATCAGCTTTCTGGAGTGGAGTTCTACTTCTAGATTAGATAACTAGCTATAGATGTATTGAAATAAATCTCTAAGTTTCAGAGGTCCTGAAGGGACTCTCTGTCCCCGGCCCAAATGAGTGACAGCTCTCCAACAGGGCACTTCAATTTGTAATGCTAGCTTAGGCACTGGGTGAACTGTATGATAGCAACTATGTGGCCATGTGGCCACCACCATGGTGGTGCTGAAAAGCAAGATGAGAAGGCGGCTACTGTCATTTACTCATCACACCTCAACCAGCACAAGCCATGGTCTTTGTCAGGGCCAGGTAATATACCCTTACTGGCATCAAGAGGCTTTTAAATACATGCCTTCCACAGCTAACCAATTTTCTGATTCCAGCTTACAGCCGGCTGAAAATTAAAAGCCCAAGGCTTAAATAATACCTCATAAAACCCTAATCAATCTAACCAAGCAAGAGCAGTCAGTACCAAATTTGGTCACATTAACAGTTATCACTTTTTCTCAGGAGGATAAAAATATTGGTTTAAGAATCTGTGCTAAAATCAACCTCACTTTATGAACAATGTTGTTATTTCATTGCTTTACCAGAACAGTGGGGTTTGCTTTCTTTTTGCATCCATTTATTTCTACTTCCCCTTAACATTTTAATTTTTCAAATACCCACTTCATTAATCTCCTGAACAAGTACTAGGTGTCTCTAAAGAAGTCACTCAAAATGCAGATGACAATGTATATACTGATTTGCCTGAACATACTGCTCCTCATGGTAAACACAGATTCAAATTCCCCTTCAGTCACACCAATTAAAATATAAGGGAAAATATAAGATTAATTAAGGGCCAGGCTTTATTTTTAAGTATACTTGCACAAGCAAGACACTCCAGGTGGAAGGACTATATTCCAGCAAAAGCTTACTGTGGTTTTGAGACATACATACGAAATGTAAGTTTCTATTGTCCTACCTGCATAAGTGATGCCCTGGACCACTTTGCTTGAGCAATAAGCTTGTATATAAAAACATACACATATGTATGGAGAGGCAGGAAGGAATATGCACAAGCAGATGTCTAAGCAGCAGAACAAACAACACTGCACCATGTTTCCTTGGCAGAAACTACAGTTTTCAGAGCACACAGCTCTCATAGACACCAGGATCTAGGCAGACATAAGACAAGGCCTGTCAGGGCCTTAGAAGTTGATCTGAAGCAGAGTGCTTATTGACAGCCTGTATGTATTAACACTGCAAACACAGCTGACAAATGCAGCCTATATTCCCCCTTTTCAAACTCCATGGTATGTATTTCTGTGTGACATCAGCCATGTCAGAAAGGTTCCAGTCCTCCAAAGCATATAGAGTCACATTGACTCATAGACAACTGTACAGCCTGAACAAGTCCTTTATGTGCAGCCATACTGTGTTATTAAGGAGAAATAACACTCTAAATCAGTGAAATAGGGCACCAGTGATACCATTTCACTCCTGCAATTAAATTTCATTAAGGTATTAATTACATTTTACTATATATTGCTTCTTAAGGTTCAACACAACCCCAGCTCTGTGGTTGAAGGAGGTAACATCCTCAGATTTGTACTGCATGCTCTGGACATCCACCAGTTTATCAATGACTGATACCATTGTTTATCAGTCTTAATGTCCTAAAGTCTAATTTGCTATGTCAAGCATTTATTTTCCTTAAACATTATTGTTTTAATGCTCATATTGCAAAATAAAGCTCTTACTTTTCTACTGCAGCAATTTAATGCTACTCCTTTGTCTTCAGTTGATTCTTAAGATCTGTCTTTTGATCTCCTAGTAATTTTGCAAAACGACAGTCCTATTGTCACAAGACATACTCCAATGTTAAGAGAGCAAAATTCATTATGCACAGTCCCAGTGGCCTACTGAATAAAGCAATCATTAAAAGTTAAAACTTTTGATGTAGTAGCTGATGTAGTGCTCTCAAACTTCCAACTGGGGCAAAACTCTGCTGTCCACTTGGCTGCTTTATGCACATCTGGATTATTTCCCATGTATAACTTTTTCTTTGAGATTTTCTCCTCAGTGGTACTTAGTTTAATCCTTAGTTCTTTTAAAGGCCAGGCTGCCTGAGCATTTAACTTGTGTGAATGTGTGCAGCCTTACGGGAACAAACATTCGTCCTGCTGTTACGTAATGGTCAGTAATACCAGATTGTGAGTTATTCTGGGAACTATATTACACAAGTAGAAGCCACCTTCCCATAGGCTACACTGAAACTATCCTAGTGTTTAACAAGCTGAAACTAGATTTTTCCAGATAGATAGAGACACAGTATTGATATCTAGGTAGGATTATGAGATGTATTGAATTAAGTCAATTCTTCAATTCTACAGCTGTTTATAGCTTTCAGCACAACTTTGCTTTAATCATTGATCATAGAATAGTTAGGGTTGGAAAGGACCTTAAGATCATCCAGTTCCAACCCCCCGGCCATGGGCAGGGATACCTCACACTAAAGCATGTCACCCAAGGTTCTGTCCAGCCTGGCCTTGAACACTGCCAGGGATGGAGCATTCACAACTTCCCTGGGCAACC
>WYDI02006837.1:8280-28148 GCA_009867235.2 Psittacus erithacus
CCCCTTGGGATTATTTCCCCCCCCTCAAGGGCTTTGCCCCAATTTCCTTTTGCCCCCCCCCCCCCCCCCCTCCCCTTTTTTTCTCCCAACTCTTCACTTTCTTTTCGCTTCTTCTAAAACAGTCTTCCTGAAATAAATACAAACCTAGCACCAGTCAATTACAGAGGAGCCATGAACTGTATCCTTACCACAAGTTCTGACCTGGGTGCACCTGCCCAGCCATGCCTGGGAGGCTCGTGTCTCAGACTCTGTCCCCGCTGACGCCTGCAAAGCCATCAGCCTATCATTACAAGCACACTGAGTTCCTTACTGAGCAATCCAATCTTAAAAAGATATTTATTGTTCTTTCTTCAGCAGCCTTAATTTACCCCCCAGGAAGAGCCACACCACCCTGATGCTTAGTGCACACATAAGGTATGCAGCTCCAAACCTTCCATATTCCTGAGGCTTGCATACTGTAGCCATTTAATCACAAGATGCTTTTGCTAAGGTTATCTGAAGTAACTAATCATCCTAGTTCATTATATGAAATATATGGTAAAAGCTGAATTAAAATGACAAGGAAAAGAGAAAGACAAATTCAATTAATATGGAAAGGTCTTTCTCCTACAGAATCTGGTTCATGGTCAGAATTGCAGGGGCTTTAGTGCTGAACATCCTTTCACACTGTCCCAGTAGATGAGGCTTTGTCCTCTAGCAAGCAGATGTCAAGGGTCTACCTGGACCATCAGTTCTGTAGGAAAATGCGGCTACTAGCAGAGCTCTGGAGCAAAAAGCTGTGCCTGTCAGCACCTAGGGTTACTGATACAATGCTGCCGCATGCCTCGCTGACCACAACTGCACACAAAACAAGATGCTTTTCATCATTTATACCTCAGGCATTGACTCCTACCAACTGGTATCTTTTTGCTCAGCCACTGTGCTTTTTGCAGGCGCTGTTGGACAGTCTGTGAACAAGAGTGGTTAGGCAGGAGGGAAAGGTCTTGCTTTCATACAGAAGGGAAGATTTACACATAGCTACACCCTGTTCCATGTGGACAGGGCCATATCTGCACTGCCATAAAACCTTTACTAGCAAGGGGGTAACTTTAGCTCTGTGCATCTTTCAAGACACAGACTACGATCTGACTTGAGACATCATAATAATTGAGTTCACCCACACAACAAAGGTATTAGCCCATCGTGAGAACTGGTTTAAATTGTACCATTCCAGAGTCAGCCAGCCCAGTTAGCAGTCGCTTCTGTGGCATCTCAGAGGTATCACCATCTACAGTGCATCATCTGAATACAAGATCATCTCACCTATGCCTATGTTGGCTAACATTCAAGCTATTGAGTAGTAACAGTAATTTGTTCTCATAGGTCCTCCTATATGAGCTTCTGAATTACTCACTGTCATCCAGAAAGTGATAAAACTACATTTATGAGTAATACATAAAATTCAAACAAGAACTTTATTTACATTAGGTGTTTAGGTTTTCAAGCGCTGGGTGCTGCAACATACATAACTAAATCTCATACTACATTTTTTAATAGGTAATCAGGTTGAAAGGCTGATCTACAGAATCAATTTGTCAAAACTGGCTAAGCAGAAAATGTGTCAGCTCGGTTTTAGAGTACTCTGTCAATTTTACACCATCTGCTATCATTCAGAGTATTCCTGATGTCACTGTTCTAAAAACAGAGCGCTCATGCAGGTTAACTTACAGTGAACTCTCCTAGTAAATTTTACATTATTCACTTGTTCAGAAGAGCAGGTCAATACTTCCCACATTGTCTCACAAAGCAATTATGGATCCAAATAGGTAGAAAACAGGATCCTTCTGGAGATGTTTAACAGAAAGAAAACTGGATTTAGCAAGACAAGGAGTGGGAACTTTAATTCCATGACAAACTAAATTGTAACCTCTCATTCTGTAGAAAACAAGTTGTACTGTAAAGACTAACCAAGTCCTTTTATTTCACATTAACATTATGCAGCAACCAACATGAGTGCCTAGGTAAACAGAAACTTTGTGAAACATTTTGCTGCAAAGCTGACTTCAGTAATGCACGCAAATGATAAAGTCATCAACTCTGCTCACTGCCCGAAAGAAAAAAGGATGGCTTCAGGAGCAAATAACACTGATTCATACTGTGCTCAAGCACAAGTCAACAAAACCTATTAAACTACATCGGTGGGAAAAAAAAAAATCAAAGCAGCTTTGTTATCTTACTTGTGACACCTTATTAAATCTCAGGCATTACTTCTTTATATCAGCATAAATACAGAGCTTTCTACACCTTTTCTGATGTGGTTACAGACACAAAAATGTTATAGTAGAAAGCAAAAGCTAGTTCAAAGAATTTCAGACTTTGAAATCAGCAAGATACAAAGCTAAAATGTGTATGTTCCTTTTCAAGTTATGAATACTTTCACTAAAACATAAATATTTTAACATATATTAATTTTTTCTGACATTCAAAATTGTAAAGTCAATATGGCAGAATTATTGTTAAAAGCACATATTTACAAATATTCTTTTTCCATACATAAAGTATTTGGCATAATTATAACAATCTTACTGCATACACAACTGTTTGCTTCTTTTTCACATAATGGTACACTCCTTATTAAAATTACCAATTATGTACAAAAATACTTGAACATTTATTATAGAAAACCTCTATAACTACCGTCAGCAGCTTGTAACTGCTGAAGGTTTAATTGAGAGAATATAAAAAGTGGTCACTTTCTTCCAGTTAAACTATCAACAAATCAACACAGCTAAAATCAACATGAGCTTCCCAACAAAAGAGGGAGAATATTTTTAACAGCATGATTTAAAATGCAGTTCACACATCTGATCCCAAGCACATTTAAACAGTCAGTAAAGAAAGAGGATACAAAAAATACATACAGAAGGTGCTTTTTTTTTTTTTCCCTTCCACATTCCTACGGCTTGGCATTAACTTTCCAGAGCTCTTCAGAAGCCAGTCACTAAAATAACCTAAGGCCAAACACCATTCTCCTACAATAAAGATGATGGTGATGAACTCAAGCTAAGAAGTAATTCCAAACCCTGGCTCCATCAGTACGCACACATCCAAAGAGCTGTTCAGAATTCTTCCTAGGTTTTTACAGAATTGTTAATGACCTTTGCAATTAGCTTTTGAAATTTATTGATCAATATTTCTATTTCTGAAAATTTGTTTGCTTAAAGTATTGCTTTGTTACCACTCAGTACTGATTCTTGTATGCAAGTTAAATGAACAATTCATTTGTACCTGTTCCATACACGGATTGTATTTTAGGGTGAACTTTCAAAAAACAGCAGAGAGCCTCCACCAGCAAACTGCTAGCTTTAAAAAAACCCAAAACAAAACAACATCAACACAGTAACTGGAAGAACAAAAGTAAATTGCACCTCAAAAAGAAAAGGATGCGTCAGGTACAATAACACACTAATGGCACCAAACCTCATCAGGATTCACCAGAATGGTGCTGTACGCTGAATGAAATGCAGGCATTTTTCCATCTTAGAAAGAACATAAGCCAAGTGCGTGTTTCAGAAATTCCAAACCACATTCTTACAACAGTACTCTGCAGTATAACTTGCATTATATCTCCATATTTCTACAGACATTTGAAATGACCAACCTGTTCATCGGGTAACAGAAACAACTTTCAGTCTACTTGCAGAAACATCCTAGTCTACAGACTACTTTGTTAGAAAGTGTGCATTTATCTCTAGTAGTATAGGTTCAGTCAGTATATTCTGCATTTTGTAAGAAGCATACGGCTAACTCAGATGAGAGTTGTAGGGTTTTAGATTTAATTCTTTAAATAAAAATAAAGTACAAATAAAAGCATTTATCAGTATTCACCACCAAATTAAATAAAAAAAATCCTCTTGTTCATGCTTCCTATAATAGCTGGCAACCTAAATTAGTAATTTCATTTCAAATGTGCAACACAATATTAATAAGCATTTCAAAATTACTCAAACAAAAAGGTGGGTGAAATATTAAAGTGCCTAACTAAATGCATTTTACCATCTTTAAAAAATATTATTTCTTAAACGGGAACGGACTGGTTGCAATTAAATACAAAAGTGGCTTCTCATAGCTGAGAGACTTTGCGGGGCAGAGGCCTGGGCCGAGGAACCTGCTCAGTCCTCCTGCTGCTGTTTTCCAGGTTGTTTGTCCGGACCAGCTGCGGCTTGGGCGGCAGTGCCGGGGGGTCTGTGGCGGGCGGGATGGAGAGGCTGTGAGGTAGAGGAACAGGGCGCTTCAGAGTCCGCTCGTACACGCTGTAAGGTGGCGGGGTTTTACTTTCTTTTCTCACAGGCTCTTCAGGGACGCTGTAGCTTGAGACAGTCACTGCTGGTTCGCTGCCTTGGCTTTCAAAGCCTGATGTCTCTGATGTGCTACATCGGCTCAGTGAAGAGATGCCGCTGCTGTAACTCCCTGACAGCACCGGGGAGTTGGATATGAGCCCCGAGGAATGATACTCCACTGGAGATGGTGTGAATGATTGCACAGACCCCTGCTCGAAAGAAAGGGCAGAAGAGTAATTTACCTGGAGTAAATGAGGGAGAGCATTTCTGTGCTGAGACTGAAAACATACAGAGATACAGCACATGGATTCTGGGGCTTCATAAACATACGCTTTGCATCCCTGTAATTAAGATCCAGTAAGAAACAAATAAAAAGCTCACTTCCAGGTGCTCAGATACACCTTAAACAGTGCTCATGCAAGTAATTCATGTAAGTGGAAGTAAAAACCTGTGCTTAAATGTTATCTTACTATCAAAATACTTCGGAAAAATCTGGAAGCCTTTAAAATGAACACTCGATTTTCCTAGCTTGCAGTGAAATGCTGAACCCTGTGCCTGGCATACCTAGTGGTGTCCTGCCCCCTAACGCCAAAGCACAGGACATGCATCTCAGCCACTGTGCCTACTTCAGTCTATTAAGTTCCAAATTCATTTTCGAAGCTTTTCCTTCCAGTTTTAGTGCACCATCACGCAATGAAAAGTGCATTTACATCGTGGCATCATTTACGCGTGTGTCACTATACCAGCATTGGATGTGAAGTGCAAAGCAGATGCCAAGCTGGGTGCCAGCCCATCCAGGCGCAGCAGCAGGAAGGCAGAAGGTGAAGCCTTGCTGCTGCTGCAGACGGCATTTTGAACCACATTTGTTCCGCCCTTCCTTTCCCCCATCCCCCAGCCGTTGCTTGGGCACACCATGCCACTTGCACAAAACTGGGTCCAATGCAAGGCAACAGTTGCAAATGGCTGCACCGGCAGCCTCACATGCCTGAGGGGAACGGTGGGGGACAGAGAGCTGAGGACCCACATGACAACAGTGCTGACAGAAAGTAAAAGGCAGGGATAGTAAAGCCCTACCCAAAAACATTGAGCAGTTCCATTCTAGTGAAGCAGCTTCAACTGAAAGCTGTAAAAGGTTAGACCGTACTTGGAAACAAAAAGTTTTTGCAACTTATCCAATTTTGACTGGAGCCATCCGAGACAATCTAGACTTAACAGCCTCAAGCACAGACTATAGAAGGGATGGAGAAATCGCATTAAAGACAAATTTCTCACCCAATTCTTGTTAGACTAGTTGGCACTCAGCTGCTCAGCTTAAGGTGAAAGTGTGAGCCATGCAAAAAAGGTGGGGAGGGCAGGAAAAGGAGTGAGAAGGGGTGTACAGAGCTGGCTGCACTGACTTTACACTGTTGAGATAATTTTAGTTATCCATCTAGGAATGGATCCACCGTGCACTGAAAGCAATGGAAAAAAAAAATCTTCATTTACATCAGTGGGTTTTGTACTAAGATGGCCTTCTCTGGCAGCACATAACAGTTGGAACAAAGGCTAAAAACTGAGCCCTGCATGTGGCTAGGGAAAAGCCAAGCAAGTTTTCTTTGAAGCTCAATACATGTTGAAGACATTTCAGACACTGCAAGTCTGTTTAACTACTTGTTTCAGGTTCCATTCCTCTGCATGTGAGGGGGCTACGGCTGCACTCCTACCCACACACGAACAGGGTCAAGGTTTTCAAATAAATGATGTAATTGGTTCAAGTTCCAAGAACTCCTGACACATGGATTAAGTAACCATAGATAAGATTTAGGACCTTTGCTTTTGTCATTCAGAACAAGAGCAAATATGTGTAAATCCTGCCTCGTTCAATTTAGGAGCTGGGGTAAGCACTTGGCTCCTGACAGCAGTGCAGACTGCTTCTACCAGTAGTAACAGCCTAGACACCAAACAGTCTGGAAATTCATGGATGCTCAAAGTGAGATCCAGGCCCTCTCAGAAGTATTGTGGGCCAGTATTCCTCTTCCAGGTGGCAATCCAGACTTTGGCTGCAAAATGCTTCAGTTCTGTGTGGGCCTTTAGAAGAAAATGTTAGGAAAATCTTTGAACATCCCTAAGAATCATCATTACTGAGTCCATCCAGGAAAAAAGAAAGAGTTGCTCACCTTTTGCACAAGATGTAATCATAGAATGGTTTGGATTGGAAAAGACCTTAAAGATCATCCAGTTCCAACTCCCCTGCCATGGGCAGGGCCACCATCCATTAGACTAGGTTGCTCAAAGCCCCGTCCAACCTGACCTTGAACACTGCCAGAGATGGGGCATCCACAGCTTCTCAGGCAACTTGTTGAGATGCCTCACTATTCTCATAGTAAAAAATTTCTTCCTTATATCTAATCTGTCTTCTTTCAGTTTAAAGCCGTTACGTCTTGTCCTGTCACTACATGCCCTTGTAAAAAAGCCCCTCTCCAGATTTCTTGTAGCTCCCCTTTAGGCACTGGAAAGCTGCTCTAAGGTCTCCCAGGAGCCTTCTCTTCTCCAGGCTGAAGAAGCCCAACTCTCTAAAAGCCTCCCAGAGGTGCTCTGGGAGAAGTGCTCCATCCCTCCAATCATCTTCATGGCCCTCCTCTGGCCTTGCTTCGACAGGTCCACGTTCTTCTTATCCTGGGGGCCCCAAAGCCCCTAGTGTGCTGAAGAGCTTCCTAGTAAGCAGTTAATGTGAACCCTTGGATTGGTGCTCTCTTCAGCAGCTATACTATGATAGTAGGACTATGAGGCACTGATGGCCAGCACAATTGCTCTGTGTTGAACCTCAACCACTGTGCGGTCACAAGTGGAAATGTTACAGACTCTCAGGATGATGAACAGGAGAATGACTGAGGACTTGTGATTAGGGACCTTGAGGGGAAAAAGAGTCATTTTGGGGTGCCACTTTCCTCCTCCTCAGGAGATGTGTATCTCTGCTTACTCTTGTGAATGTTTTTTGTATAGGCATATGATAATAAACAAAAAATGTACATAATTAATATACATTATTTGGGATTATATTATGTACCCCACAACACATACAACCTGTCCCACAAAGGCAATTCACTGCAGTAAGATGGTACCTTCATTGGTGATCTGCCAGCAGGAGAAGGGGAAACGGAGGCTATGTGTCTCGCTGGTGATGCTGCAAAAGTCAGAAAGATTTCAGTGCACTCTTGGAATTAAAATTTTCACTAAGAAATCTTTTTAAGTGGATAGGAGATCATTCAATACACAAACATTATATCTGGTTCCCTCTAGGTATTTGCCTGATGGCTGCAAACAGTTTTAGAGATTTTGTGTCTTTTATTTCGTTGTCAGGATTATGTTGCAGTACAGCTAATGAAGTATAAGAAATGCCTGCATCCATCTTCTCTTGCAAGTTTTGTATCACTAAATCGGTTTATATCCTATCAAATGATAACAGAATTCAAAGTAAGTCAGTATAACTACTCTTCCCCTCCTCTTCTTGTTCTTAATATTAGGTATTTGTATGCCAAATAAGGAAAAAGACAATACATAATGTACTTTCAGAAAATATTTACCTGTAAATATACTGTAAATATGCCTGGACATAGTTTGAGGCATAAGTCTAAAACTCAAAAAGCATTTTCACTCCCTTGAGAATGATTACATTTATAGTATCACTTAAGCAGCCTTTCCTTTAAATGGAAATTAATCTTTTGAAAGGCAAATTGGTGTTGTAACGCAACTCATGCACTTCCATGATTGCTGTGCTTTTTCTGGCCAATAAAATTCTTTGTGATTAATGATAATTTCTGACCGCTAACCTCCAATTGTCTTAAGATCAAAAGATTAAATTTGATCATCCTCCCTAGTAGTAGCATGATCTGTCTGAAGCTACTCAGTCATTTAGTGAAGGGGCAGAATATTGGAAAGAGATTATGGAGAACATTAATGAGATGAAAGTACCTGCAGAGGCAGTACTACAGGCTTCTATGTAAGTAATCAAATAATAAATTAACCTGTCCAAGAAGTTAAATATTAATCAGAGTGGAAAGAAACTAAGCCCCCAAGTAAATATTTTTTTTACTGGAGCTTAGCCTGAAATGTCCATTAACTCACCAGTCTGTGCAGGTCTTGGTGGTACCGGAGGAGATATGAGCTTTCCACTTTCTGATGTGTTTCTGGCTTCCTTCCCACTGTCCAGGCTCCAGCTGCTGGGGGTGCTGTTCACAGCTGGAAGAAAACGAAAAAGCTGGCATATGCATCAACACTTCTATATCTCTGGCCTTTATCCAAGGGGTACAACTACAGAGTGAAAACATTAAACAACTTAGCAAGCATGCCTGAAAAGCTTTTATGATTACATCAGCATTTGAAAAGCCCTTAAATAATGCCCGTCAATCTCCTGGTTGCCTGATATATGCATCTGGCCCTCAGGTCAGTTTATGATTGTATAGCAGTTGGGACCATCAGCAAGAATAGCAGCTGAGAGAGCACTCTGGTGCATTGCAAAACCAGCCACAAAGGGAGATAAGCTTCAAGCCTGTTAATAGCTTATCTTTGCACCAGACTCTTACTTAGAGGTTTCTAGACAGAGGGGAACAGACTATTCATAAACTGTTTCCATTAACTCATTTTATATACAGAAGGGACTAGAGAAAGGAACTTGCCAAATTCCAATCGACCTCCCTCAGAAAGCTTTCTGTGCTAACAGTCTTTTGTTGCCTGCGTAGGCTACAAATTCATAATTTAAAGATGGGCACAAAATGAAGGGAGTAAAAATTGGAAGAAATGAAAGTGGCTGGTGGAAAAAAAAAAAAAGGCATTATTGTGGACTGAGTAAATCTATATACAGTGTTTGTGTCCATGGTCAAGAATCTCTGCTTAATCATGTCAATTGACTATCACCGTGACGCGCATAAAATTGGCTGTTGTCATAGAATTGGTACATGTAACAAATACTTTAACTGAATGATCCCATAAGGTCTGAAACAGCTTCTGTAACTGGATTATCTTATGTTATCAAGGAGCCACCAATACTGGAAAGAAGTCAGATAGAGAGCATTTAACATGGACAGGACAAAAGCTAACTTAAATCCCACAATTTTTCTTACATGTCCTGTAAAAAAAATGGGAGAACACTGCTTCAAATCTTCTTTTCCCAGAAAAAACCCCACCAAACCTCTCCCCACTTCAAAGCCTCAAACCTCATGCCTTGCCATGACAGTTTCTTTCTTGTTTGCTTATTTCATAGTTCTGAGTAGAAAAACACACACAAGGACTCTGTGCTCATTTATAACAATGAAGAAAAAAAGCAAAGTATTGTTGCTATACTGATGATATATATTATTGCTATTACAGGAACATCAAGGGCTCTCAGAAGGACTGCAGTCCCATTATACAAGTATATACAAAACTTAATGCAAAAAGTACAACACAAATACTTGTTTTGTATCTGTAACAACACTGTCACAGTATAATTGCACATTAGTTGATCCTGAGAACAGTGCACAGAATGATCTGATTTCTAGAGGATCATTTTCTTTTTTTGTTGCCAAAATATGCAACACATTGTTTGCTTTTTTATAGTAGGCTGTCACCTAGCAGTATGGTTTTGCCCTTATGCTAAAAATGACTTGGCACCAGATGTAGGTACTTCAAGTGTCTGAGTCTCTTGGCAAGTCAAATTTTTCTTGCAAGTCATCCAAGCAGTCAATTCTTTGGACTGCTAAAGTCTCCAGGAGAGAATATTTGATTTTAATAATTCTGTAATTTACTTGGCTGCCCAGGCCAGTGGAAAAGCTTTGCCATTTCCATGTTGAATTATTTCATATGTTTTGCAGCCCTGTGAAGAATTCCACACTTCAGCTTTCATAAAAACTTGGACACAAAAACACTTACAAAAATCAGCTCCTATTGATGAAAATCTGATTCCTGGTCAATTCTTGTTACAGTGGATTCTTAACGTATTTCTTTGCAATACACCTGTTTTACTGTATCCTTCATTCGGGGCACCACAAAGGGCAGCACATAATGAAATGATAGAGCATATTATGCATGTGGAATGCACAATGAAATCATGGCACAGTAACTGTGCCAACAATATTGAATTTCCCCACGTGCAGAATTATGAAAGGCAGTATTTTGTCCATGGAAATTCATAGGTTTCTCATTTACTCTAATTAATAACAAAACCAAACCCCAACAAACCACAGATTGATCATTTCTTTTGCATCAAAGTGTAACCAAAAGCACAGTGACTTGTATTTGGTAAACAGGACCAGCAGATGCCAAACTCTGGGACTCTACTCATCTCCTTGGCTTCTCTCTGCCCCAGTCTCCAGAAGTTAATCTCCAGAGTTCATCACCCCACGTCTCTCTTGAGAAGCAGAAAGAATGGTTCTCATGCAGCCTGCTGCAACTTGCTGCTCCATCACCCCTTCCTGCTCCATCACCCCTTCCTGCAGACTTCTGGGCCCCCATGAGTGCAACACTCAGTTCAAACAAACACTATACTCCCTCCTTTCTGGTAGAGTGTTTTGCAACTTCAGAGTGTTAGTGCAATTTTAATTAAATTGGAATGTTTTAAAACTTGAAGATAACAGTGTGCATTCAAAAAAAAATTAGCATTCCACAGGAATATGACAGATTAATTATATTTTCACTGCTTCCAAGATCGGTATGGTACAGCATTTCCACTCACCTTTGTCAGGGCCAGGCAGATTGGAATCACTTCGTGGCAAAGCTCCATCTCCAATATGATTAAATAGTATTCTCTGTAAATTGAGAACAGTATGGTTCATGCACAGCTGCTGTTGTATTTCAGTAGCCTTTATGAAAACAAATATCTTAGTGTTATTATCCCCACAGAATAATTACTGACACAGGTCAGGAGGTAGTGATAAACATCACCTAAGTACATAAACAGTTTAATAAAAACATGAGTATAAAATAGGGAGTAGACTAGTTTCCTGAACACACAGGAATCAGAGAGAGTATTATTATGTACTAAGTTCTGACAGTTTCCAGCTCCCTAAAAAACAAAATAAGGCTCATTCCTCAAGTGGTATCTTGGTAGATTATTAAACAAGTGCATGGATAGATTTGCAATAACTTCACTGCAGAATCAGAACCTTACTTCCCCCGACCCAATCTTTTTTCCTTAAAGCAAGATCAGAGAAGCATGGGATCCAAATCAAATCCTATTCCTGAATCTCCTTACAATGTTAGAAGGCCACGCTGAGTCAGGGAGGCACTACACTGTGGTTCCACAAGATGGCAAACCTAGCTGCAAGGTAATCATCATTGATCTAACATGTTGGAGCTCTGCTACAAAGTGATGAACAAATATTTGGCCAATTTAACTTGACTTCAAACAACACATAGAGGGAATGCTTAATTAGCCTCTGAGCTACACTAGGTTTGTCTATCTATGCTGTGCTAGAGTCATACTGGAACAGGTAACAGCTGTTTTCCTGAAGTTACCATTAAACTAAGGTGGTGTAACTACATGTATACTCTAATGTGACAGAAAATGTGATCATATATTCCTGCCTGGTCTGGACTGAATGTTCACTGCCTAGTGAGTCTGCAGTGCACTAGGATCTGGGGGGCAAGTGCTGAAGTCCATTTTCTGTCACAAAGGCAAAGAGTAAAGCCTGAAAAAGCAACTGAAACTGAAGGAGATAGAGACAAAGCTGAATGAGATACAGAGAAATGAAGACATACTAAAATGATTAAATGTAAACCCAAATGAAAGAACAAGGGAAATCACAGGATGTTTAATGACATGCAAAAAATCCCCCAAAATGTGAAACCCAAAAAGCTCCATTAGGAAGAATAGTGCAAAAACTGAGGAGGCTTGTTCACCAGTCAATGATAGCAGGCATTCCTCTTCAGAGTATGGGAAGAGTTAGAGAGACACTGTACAGTCACTCAGCCAGAGACCAAAAAGCAAGCACAAATGGATGTTAACTGAAAACAGCTGAACACAGATAACCTTGAGCATCAATTTCAATGAGGGAAGTAGATGCAGTACTGCTGTGGTCGTGTCTTCATAAGTCCATCAAACTTCCTTAAATGAAGTAGCTATGGGCTGAAAAGACTTGACTTGGACTTCAAGTGCAGGAATTTGCCTCTGTATCTCACCTTTCCCGGTTGAAAAACTATTGTGAAAATTGCATTCATTAAGCTGTACCAAAGATGTTCACAAATGCATGGTCCCTTCCTCATTAATTTAGTGTGAAGCTCCAACAAAGACTGCTGAAATTGCCTGGTGTTAGGATAAAAATAGAAACGACAAGGAATAGTTTCGGCATTTAGATTCTAATGAGAATTGCAGGTATCTCCTTACAATCGTCCTGAGGATTTCTTATCCCCTTCTTAATCAGAAGGCAGAGGATCAGAATCTTGTTTCTCATCAGTCCATTTTTACTCCTCAGGATAGAGACAGAGCACCAGAGAAAGAAATTGCATCTTCCCCAGAAAGATACATCCTCATTTATGGTTACGAAGGCAGAAAGAAACTGTCAGACCTTTGAGACATAGTTCACTGCACAAGCAAGTCAGTTTTTCTACTTACCCTGTCTTGGGACACTGAGGGTAGAGACAGATTGGGAGATTTTCCTGCTGGGCGAGTCTCAGAGAGAGCAGAGACTGGGCCTACGAGCTCCTCAGCCTCCCTTATCGAATCACGGGTACAGTGTGGGACAGAAGTCGCATTCCATTTGGCAAAGCAAGAGTTTGCAGTCTGGGAGCAAAAATGGGATAATTTTTTTCTTTGCACCAAACTGAAAAACCTCTTTAAAGAACATCTGCTCTTTCCTGAATGTTGGAAACTGAGAAAGTGCCCAGCAGATACATCAGCAAGTAGTTTCCAGGAAATGCCCTTAAGTCTGGCTAAGCTTCAGTATTACTTCTTAAGCCCTCAGGTAACAGCATGAAGACTTAAACAGAAAAGAGGAAAAAATTAAATCAAGAGCTAATTCAGTAACTGAAGAAGCAAGGGACAAGAATACAGCTAATGAGAAACCAACAAATTATTTCTAAAAGAAAGGATCCTGGACTGCCAAGCTGTTTTGTTTTTTTTATCAAAGGTGGAAATGCAAATGTTGAGAGGAGGGCCTTTCACACTGTACTTATGTTCTTATCTTTCTCAGCTTCAGCAAGAGGTGCATTGTGTGATGGCCGGGACTAAACAGCAACTGTGTTAAAGGAAAGCACTTTAGGAAAGTAGGTCCATTAAGAAGAAAAGATGAAAAAAAAATTCAAAGTTGGCCAGCTCACCACACTCATTTTGCATTTCAGGTGAGTCAAAAGATACGAATTTCATGCAGACCTATGTAACAGTAATTTTAAGGTAAGAACTCAACTCATTCTTCTCTCTGGAGTAACAAAAGGTCTTTCTTTTCTGACACTACACTGAAAAATAGGAATTGCCACATGTGGTGGGTTATTATCTCAGAGTGGCTAAGATCAGCTATTTCAAAAGAAATAAAGGGGAGGTCAACAGGGACAACTGCTGTGATAACAGTTTTTCTTTCTTCTTCCCCAGATTGAACAAACACTGCAGTTTCACACAAGCAGGCTTTGTCAAGTCTTTGCGTCTCTCTCACTGCAGTGAGCAAACATAAACAATCAGGTCTAAACCTAGACATAGCAAGCAGAAGTGTGAATAGAATACATGGTATTTGATCACATCTCCTTCATGTAAAACACTTTAGAGTATTTTCTTATAAAAACAACAACAACAAAAAAACAGCTTGAAAATTAACAGCAGTGAGCAGGCATTGAATCCGCTCAAAGTTCAACAAGCAGCCTTATCACCATCTTCGCTACTTGTGTTCAGAGGACTCCCAAGCTTCCTACCTGTGAAGTTTCCAAGGGAATAGGGTAGATGGCACTGCAGGGCCTTTCTCTGGGAGACAGGCAAGAGTTTTCTCGGGAATGCTTATGTTTGTCAGACAACAGAGGAGAGGCTAGAATATAAATATGTCAAGTGATTAAATTCATGCAGCGAAACTCAAAACATTTCAAGTGTACATTTATGGCAAAGAAATCCTCTGTCCTCAATAATTCATATTCCCAAACAACTGACTAAATTTTGATGTCTGACCAGTGACAGCATGCAGATATTCAGCTGTGTAATGTATCAAGAATCATTTAACATGGTTTACCACAGCAGACAAGCACTGACCTCTGGCACTGGATGGAGCCGAACTGGTCACATTAGGAGAAGCAGAATGAGCAGAACTCAGGCTTGAGGTAGACGGACTAGGCTACATATAGAAGAGATGCTGTTGTTATATCATATTACATTTACTGGTTTGGAAAACAAAAAAATTTATAATATATTTTTCACTAGAACAAAGAACTTGTAATTTGTTAGACTAGTTTCTCAGTATTTCAAAATAGCAAACCAGTATAAAGAGCATTAATGAAACTTACAAAGATGTAGTAAAATATCAAATAAAGAGAAGTGGAATTAATATGCTAAAATATTTGCATCAAAACTGTGTTGACTAGACAGAAAAGTCTATGTAAGGTCAGATGACTGCGTAATAGTGCACTGCTGCTTTTTATTTTCATTAAAAAATCCATGCTCCAAGTTAAAGAAGAAGAAACAATTACATAAAAAATTGTTCTTTCTAAATTAAGGACATTAACAGCCCATTTAAAGACTTTTTTTATAAAGAAGTATCAGCATTAACTTTGAGATTTCTGTGCAAAATAATAAGCATTAATTTAGTAAATAACCTCGTAAGAAAGATTCTGTTCAGTTTGAAGTATAACAAAAATGTGTACCTGCATGTTAAAAACTTCGTCAGAACTTTCGGACTGCCCAGTGATATTGCTGACTTCAGCAGAAGCTTGGGATGACAGTGATGAGGACGAATACCGATTGACAGCTGGGTAACTCAAGGGACTATAATAAGAGCAATGAAATACAAAATGGTTAACTGCAGTTGCCAATCATATTTTTGATGTGAAAACAGCACATATTTATTAATCTCTACAGTTTAATTTGGATTTATTGGGTGGGGGGAAAAGAGAAGAGGAGAGAGTATACACATCAGCTATTCATGACTGAAGATACTTCAGGTAGACCATGCAAGGAAGCATGCACACAATAGAAGTCTTTTATGAGTCATCTTCTGTGAGTAACAAAAGCTATCCATTTCTAGGATTTTAACTTACCTGCGTCGTGGTATTACCCTCGCACCATCAGGGCTCATAGAAACAGGTATGGAATTTCGGCATACACGAGGACTTCCATTTGGGAAATGAACTGGGCTAGCTTGTACGCAGGCAGAAAATTCCTGGCAATTTGTAAAAAGATTAACATGAACATGATACCATTAAGATATATATAGACATTTGACTAGTTATAGCTGCATTTAGATCAGCTTCATCATTAGTGAGGAAAATATTTTAACTTTTTGCTGATGATATATTCCCATTAGTAAAATGTGACTATTGTTCTCGGAACTGTAGGGAAAGTTTTGTTATTTTTCTCTCCCTTTGTGGTACTGTAAGAATGCTAGATGTAATGCAGACAAACAACCAAAAGATGTCACTATTTGTTGCTTAGGAAATCTAAACAACCCTTACTGCAGCAATACTGTTTCCTGGTTTATCCACACACCTGCTCACCTACCTGTATTCCCAAACTTGACTTCATCACAAAGAACTGATCTACCAGCTTTTTGTGCAACGGCCTCATGTCCTGTGGCACCACCTTCTCGTGCACTGCCAAGCCAAATTCTAGAATCTGGGCCTGCAGAAGAGACAGAAGGAACGAGAGGAAGAATATTTTTGATACATTTTCTTCAAGCTTTCCTCATCAGTTAGGATACTGATCAAAAAAACCAACAAAATGCATGTTGTATTGAAAGCATCTATCTAAATTCCTGGCAGACTTGCAATCAAACAAGACCGAAGACCAACCAATCAATACACAAGAGGATTTACGCCTCTTTCCATTTTACTATTCAACTTTCCCAAAGATCTGGCCTCTGCAAATTGAACTCAAATGTAAAACCCATTACGGATAACTTAGTGAAAAGCTGGCTAAATGGCAGTTTTACAAAGGCGCCGGTCTAAATCCTACATAAAAACCATTTTCTAAAAGAACAGTTGTAAAAAGCAAGAAACGACAGCAATGGCCACATCCACCAGAGACCTCCTAATATGTTTTCAATAATGTCCATGGTTCCCTATCCTATTCCAACTTCCCAGAGACCTCTGAAAGTGGTGGCTTTACGTATATTCTTGATGCAAGCATGACAAGTTTCAGAATAACACTGCTAAAGCTAATCGTGCTTGAATTTGATCACAGGCATTTAAAATAGTGACTTGGTTACATGACACATCAGATAAACTCAAACTGAAAAACAAAATAGCTACACTATGCTGTAATATCTTTGGATGACAGCTACTGGCTGACATTTTCAGACAGGCTGTGAGCAGGCACACAGCTGTACAGCATCACTGACCCAAGGTCAGGCCTGCAGCACATCCATCCATCTGCACACACAACCATCCCAGCCCTTCTGAATGTTCTGCATTTTCTTCTAAACCATCTGTAGGTGCCAGACAGGGTTTAACTGCTATCACATTTTATCATAGCGAGTTATTGACTCAAATTTTAAATTGTAAGGGTTACTGAGATTAACTACAGTTTAAAAAAACAAAACTGCACTGCAAATTACTATATATTACCTAAATGAAATTAAAGCGAGCTCAGTGAAACTATTCTGATTTATACTGTCTGAGGATCTGTGCTTCGGCTGATCTAACCAAACATTAGCACAACACTAATGAAAAATGCAATGTCGATCTTGCCAAATTCCAATACTCTGACCTCTTTATTCCAAGCTAGCAATAAAGTTTGAAATTTCAACATGCTGCATAGAACAAAGATAGGTAAATGTCAGTTAAAAAAGCAAAAATAAAAGCTGAAATACTAAGTAAGAGCACTTGATCAAAGCAATTTTTTTGTGCATTTCCAAATGGATACACCTCATATTTGAGGCCGGTAGGTCATTGTCTTATAAATAAATGAAGAAATAATACAAAAGCATGTAACACATAGAATACTCACCTGTTTAATCACCTGGTATAATAACATTTTTCATGTTAGTTTGCTCTTATGCTAAACCTTGAAGTGAAAATATTTGCTCCGTAGTACTGGTAAAATACATCATACAAATATTTGCTGAAGCCATCAAATGTTTCAGTGACATAATGTTTATTCTGTAGTAGTGGTAAGATATGTTGCGCATATGAACATCACAAGACAAAAATTTGACCCTCGTTCAACCTTTAATTTAGAATGAAGTGATTAAGATGATGAAAAGAACTAGGGGAAAAAAAAATATTAGCACGACCCAGAAACCTGCTTGCATAGGAAGTTACTGTCTACTTGGAATCTTAATTCAGAAGATACTGGAGACCACTGGGCAATCATTAACCTCTGAAACGTTGTATTTTATTTTGGGACACTTTCAGCTAGAACAGCTGAGTAGGCCACCTACTCAGTCTTTTCCCCACTTTACCTGCTCAAGCATTAGCTCTCTCAAGCGTGTGATCTTCTCTCCATCCTCTGGATGGTTCAAGATGTATTCTTTGACAAAGAATGCCTAAGCAGAACAAAATCACAAAGTAATATGAGCAAAACCATATCAATTAGGGTTTTCAAACAAGTTTCTAGATTATATTTTTGGAAAAAAAGAATGTTTTCAAGAGCTCACAGTTCTTGTCATTGATGTCAAAAAGCCACAAATTTCACTTCAGAGCATATGACCGTCAGCCAAGTGTGCTTGTGAGCTTACATGACTTTCCAACCCACTTCCAGTGCTCAAATTGTACCAGCTAGGAACCCCAAAGTCATTTTACCCACCAGCAATTGCCTGAACATAGCATTGCCCTGTATATTCCCAATCACATCTTTCTTTACATGGCAAACATCCTACCCTCCAAGGGGATTATACTGAGTTTACAACAATTCTCGACACTGCTCAGTAAAGAAAATGCACAGCTGCTCATTTGAGAGATTTCTGGACCTTCTCAAAAATGCATTTGTCAAAAGAAGTGTCTGTAGGCACACCTAAACACACTCATGGCTTCCTATTCATAGAGTTAAGAGGATAATACTGCCTGCTCTGTGCTGTGTTTTTCTTTTTTCACTTGTCTTTACATTTCCCTCATATGCTTTTTACAAGGTTTTCCATCCAACTTTAGCTGCTAAAATCTTGCTATGCAGTTATTTGCAAATATGGGAGAAGTGAAGCTAGAAATAAGTGTACCCCTTTTCTGATTCAGTTCCAAAATTTCATGCTGTGACAACCCATAACAAGAAAGTGCTGAGACCTATCTAGGAAATGAATACTGATACTGTAATGAAGATTTATTTCACATGGCTCTTCCAGTAAAGATGAATAAAATTATAAGAATTCATATTTAAGTTGTTCAAAGGAGCCCTCTGATACTTGCTAAAATCCCAAACTTCTGCCAGCTGTGAGGTTTTTCTCCCCTCAGCTACAAGCTTAATGTTCTTTCAGTATCAAGCAGGTGGTGTCCCAGTGGTTTTGGGCTGAGACTTATACAGAACTGTAATATGAGTCAAAGATGTAATAACCTAACTTCAAACAAAATCACCAGTTCTTTCTAAAGAACAAAAAAAATAAATCAGAGTTTGACTAAATCCAAGAACATTCTTGGGACCAGTGGTTTCCAATAATTAATCATAAAAGTGCTTCTGCTCTTCTAGCACATGTAAAGGAGCTAAAGGAAATGTAAGTGAGAGTACAAAGCACAGTTTGAGAGGTGTTAGTGGGCATAAACCACACTTTTCATGCTTTCCTAGCAGCGTTCAGAAAAATTAAAATCAGTGTTTCAGTCTACAGTCACTTATTAGCGCACATGAATGAAGGTGCTGCATAAGAACAATTACTTTTGTAGATTTTCCTGGAATCTGTTCCTGTATTGACACCAGTGAGAAGTGTAGATTTAACACCTGCAATATTAGCCAAAGTGCTGAAAAATTAGAGATAGACACTTTTTATCCCATCAGGAAGAATCAGGAAGGCAGCAGCAGGCCAAAAGATGTTATCTGCTGGGTATTAACACTTCTTAAAGTTTGGAAGTTGCCTGAAGGGAAGGAAGATATCTGTAAAGACATGGTCATGCTTACCTCAAGACTGACTGAGTTTTGAGCATTGTATAGGGCAGAAGCAAAAGCAAGTGAAACAGATAGGCAGAAAAAAGCATTTACAGAGGAGAGGAAAAGAAGGTAGAAGATAAGACATAGCAAAACAGCAGGAAGATGAAAAACTTCAGGGACACTGAAAAAGGGACATGCAAAGAGAATGAGGGTGAAACAGAAAAAATACCCAAACAAATCTCACAATTATATTTTTACAACACTGTCCTGGGTTCAGCAGTAGCAGCCATTTTTCTCCTTCTTAATAGCTGGTGCAGTGCTGTATTTTTGACTTTTGGTCTGGGAACAGCACTGATAACACCGATGTTTTTAGCTACTGCTTAGAATGTTTAGACTGACCA